>JAUMHP010000059.1:4666812-4689484 GCA_032361065.1 Enteromius trimaculatus
CATTTACTAGAATATATATTTTAGAATATATTTATATATTAAATATACAGTTTCATGTATTTTAGTTTATATATTATATTAATATTAATGTATCGTATTTTATTATAAATAATATTTATATTTTTGATATATATATTTTTTTTATATATTTTATTTATATAACTTTAAATTCATAAATTCATTTTGTGGTAATTTACCACAATTTAATTAGTTTAATTTTCAATTTACTCTGTGAATATGATTTTCAAAATAAAATGCGTATTGCATGAAATACAAAAAGACATGAAAAGGTTGTATAGAAGTAAAATATTTACTTTTTATAGAAACTGAGCACCAAGTTTAAAAAATGCAACGTTTCGGGAAAAAAAAAGAAACGGTGCTTTTCTCTCAACCTGTTGAACCCTATAGAGTATCAAATCTCTCACGTAGCAGACCTAGAGAGCCTCTGTGAGCTGCGTAACCCTTTAAACAGCAGTTAAATAGGTTTGGAAACTGAGTCAATAGTGTCCCAACTCAGCTAGCTCCCTCAATTAGACAATTAAGTATTAGCTTACAGCAACAACAGCACGTCCAACTACTGCGGTGGAGCAAGCACTTCTTAAATGTATAATGTGAGACAAATTAGCACAATTTTCACACCCGCTTGATTCGTTTACAATTAATTCAGTCATAGGTGGGTGTAAAGTAATTGTAGTTGTTTTGCTAATGCCATTTTACCATTACCAGATACCATGACAACATGGATGTAACCAGCAATTTCCTTGGAGCCATGTGGTTGATCTCAATAACTTTTCTAACCATTGGATATGGGGATATGGTCCCTAATACATACTGTGGGAAAGGAGTTTGTCTCCTCACCGGCATCATGGTAAGTGCAATATCTCAGCGTAACGTAGGGTTTGTTTTCCGACTGAAAGCCTAATGTGACTGTTTGTTTTGTCAGGGAGCCGGATGCACTGCTTTGGTGGTCGCTGTGGTCGCAAAAAAACTGGAATTAACCAAAGCCGAAAAACATGTACATAACTTTATGATGGACACCCAGCTGACAAAAAGGGTAAGTCTGAACTCCTAAACCTGAGCCTTGTGGCATCGTATGTCACCGTTTATTCTTAATTCTTAATCCCTGCAAACCTGGGAAAATAATACCCAGCTTATGCAAAGTGGAAAATAAGTTGCATTTATTAAATATAAACAAAAAGTTTGAAAGGTGACACGCTGCTTACAAAACAGCATTTTAAAACCCAATTTTCAAAATACACAAAAAGGATGTTTACTACAAATGATGTAAAAAATGATTACGTTTTCAAAAAAAGTGAGAAATTGTTTGAAAACTAAAAAAAATAGGCTTTCATTCGTTATGCATGGCTTACTTGGTTAGCCAGATAAGCTTTGCCACGTAAACAAAGTGTTTGCTTTTACGATTAGCTGATTAGGCTAACATAGGCTTAATGCTAATGCTTTGCAACAAGCCAACACCAAACTCTATATAGTGATAGTATCTGCTCATATTTTTCAACAGCCGTTGGTTCTGGAAGTATATTTGCCATTATTTTTTCTTCATAGGCACTTTCATTAATGTTTATTAAAGATACAGATTGCTAGCCATGAAGCAGACCAACTAGCTATGAGGTGAAAAACAACATTACAAACTGATTTGAAGCGGGAAACAATTACAAAGGTTTGATATGGCAACTGCTTTAGTCAGGGAAAGAAGTACAGTGAACTACAATCCCATGAGTCATTGCGAACAACAAAATCAAATTAAGAATATGAAATAATTATAAACAAAAGATGAATAAAAAAACTATTGAAGGTGTTGATTTTACATACAGTACACACACACACTGCCGTTCAAAAGTTTGTGATTAGAATGATTTATTTAAATGTTTAAGAAAGACATTTCTTATGCTCATCAAGGTTTTATCAATTTTTTTTAGAAATACAGGAAAAATATAATATTATGAATATTATGAAATGTTATTGCAATTTAAAATAACATAATACATAAATTTAAGCATCATTACTTCCGTCTTCAGTGTCACATGATCCTTCAGAAATCATTCTTGTGCTGCCGAATATTTTTGGGGCCTGTGTTACTTTTTTCAGGATTAATAAAAAGTTACAAATAGCAGTGTATATTTAAAATAGCAATTTTGTGTTACAGTATACACTACTATTCAAAAGTTCGGGCTGAGAATTTTTTTTTTAAAGAAATTAATTTAGCAAAGATATAAAAAAATATAGTGAAGATTTCTACAAAAAAAAAGGTAACACTTAATTTCGATATTCCACTTTAGATATTCTAACAGTAAGTAACTTTGCAACTACATGTCAACTAGCAGTCATAAGAGTATTAGTAGACTGTCTACGTAAAATCTCCACAACCTAGTCCACAACATACTACACACTGACTATAAGTAATGTTTGTCAACTTACTCTACTAACCCTAAACCTACCCTAACAGTCTACTCTGAGAGTTAGTAGACATTGTTGTGAATTCATGAGAATTAATTGACATGTAGTCACAAAGTTACTTATACTGTAGTTAGTAGAATGTCCAAATGGACTATCCAAATAAAGTGGAACCAAAAAAAAACTATTCTACTTGAATGAAGAAAAAAGTATCACAGGTTCTGAAAAAATAAGCAGCACAACAGTTTCAGCACTGATAATAAATCAGCGTATTTAGATGATATCTGAAGGATCATGTGACAGTGAAGGAAATACAGCCTTGACGGGCCTAATTAAACAAATAAAAGTCTTACTGATCCCAAACTTCTGAATGACACTGTGTAAGCTATATATATATATATATATAACCAGTATATATATATATATATTGGTGGATTTCTTTGAATTCAGAATTAAGGGTAGTAGGTAAATGTACTTTTTATTATTTAAAAAAATAAATGAACCATTACTTACCATTAATTAACAACCTTGTAGCTCATTGTAAATCTTTCTTTAAAGGTTTAAAAGCAATCTATTGAAATCAGTTGCTCTATAGAGAAAATAAATGAGATGTTTACTTCCAGAACCCAACTTTTTAAGTTGTAACGTTGTTACCATAATATTTTTCAGTGTCCTATCTCCTATGTTTTGGTCAAACTTTTATGGTAATCTTTTGACATTTTTGGAGCACCTGTCCCTGAGCCCCTGTCCCATTTATGTTATTGCACTGATATCGCAAGAACAACCTATTCCAGTAGATTCCAAGTTCACACTATCCTGAAACTTATTATGCAAACCAAGTAAGCCACGTTCAGACATCAGGGCCCGGGTTGCCTCAGCAGGACCGAGCTCTGAATGCTACAATGCTAACTCTCCCGCAGGTGAAAAACACAGCTGCTAATGTTCTCAGGGAGACGTGGCTCATTTATAAAAACACCAAGCTGGTGAGGAAGATGGACCACGCCAAAGTCAGGAAACATCAACGCAAGTTCCTTCAAGCCATTCACCAGTAAGTCAGACCTCTGGAGACCCGCCAGGACTTCTCGCGCCCTTTATGTGTGTGTCTGTTTTTCAGTGAGACTTAAACGGTTTGAGCTCTGAATTGTTTGACACCTGTAGCCCAGGGTAGGAGTCGCTGATGACCGATTCATTGGAAAATCTGTTTGTACCACTTTTGTTTTGATGATCTGAGATATTTACTATCATTTGTCGTATTGATGCTCTGTTCTTCTATTATAGAGTTAATTCAGCCCTCAGTAAAGCGCAAGTGAGGACATTTGCTTTTTCCCCCATCAGTCTCACTTTTGATATTTATGGGCCATCTAAAAGAGGACGTAAGTGCCCTGTAAATGTCACTCTCTTCCAGTGACTGATTATTTGGGAAGCCCAAAAGGCAAAATGGTTATAAACCCACCTCATTTCAGCTGAAGCCCTGTAGGTTTTAGTTTCCTCACTATGCTTTATTTTCAGCCACTATCAGAGATACTAGTTCGAAATTGTGGCTATTTATTGTTGGGTTATAAAGTCTTTACCACAGAAAGACAAAACACTCTTTTCTCAGGAATACAATGTAAAACGTTACAGTTTTTGTTTAGTTTTTTCAGCTAACAGATTTTATCTTCTACTTTCTTTGTCTTTAAACAACAGTAAGTTGTGCTTTAAACATCTAAATCATTTAAAACAGTTTTTATGTTTGTAAAGCACGTTAGTGTATCAAGTGCATAATACTTCAGGACTATATACATTACCATTTTAAATGTATCAAATTCATATTTTTTAATGTTGCCCCATATGCTCACCATGGCTGCATTTATTTTAGAAAAAATACTGTGAAAACTTTAATACTGTGAAATATTATTCATATTATATTATTAACAAAATACTATTCTAAATATTATTGCTTTTTGAGAATATTTTGAAATGCATTTTATTTATTTTTTTATCAAGTTGAATTTTTTTCATCTTTTGTGTCACATAATCCTTTAGAAACCATTTCTGTGGAAACCGTGTTACATTTTTTCAGGATTCTTTTTTGATCGAAACATTTAAACTACGTTTTATTTGAAATTTATCTGAAATAGAAAATGCTATATTTTTAATGGCTTTACTGTCACTTTTTGATCAGTTTAATGCATATGTGAAATACTTATAGTATATGTAACTTTATCTTATTGTTATTCAAGATTTTTTTAAATTTAAAGAAAAATACTCATACTTTAAATTTCCTCTTTAAAACCCACTAATGATTTAATAATACTGTTGAATGTCATCTTTAAGAAATCTCAAAATAAGTATCTAATTTTCATATTGTATTTTATAATGTTGAACTTCCTAGTTTAAAAAGGATACTAGTTTTTAGTGTTTTGTTTAGACAACATAGTGTGCAATTTTTATAACAGCCATGTCTAACAACAGGGGTGCACATATGTTTTTTAGACTGGTACTCACTGCACCATAGTGTGTCCCATTAAATATAACTATAAAAATTGTATTAATAATAGAAAATGTACTATTATAGCACCATATTTTTTTAATAAATAAAATGTGATAATACTATTATATTTTAAAATAAATTGTTCAAGTGTTAAGTAAAAAATAGTTGTTTGAAAATATAAAATGCTAATATTTGAATTTTTTAATTTATTTATTTTTAACATACGTTTTATATTATTTTTAAACCTAAAAATTAGCAAGCTTTATTTTGGCTGATCTCCGACAAGTAAACATATGCACTGCCAAGTTTAACGCTGACGAAATTAAATGTATGTTTTGCATTTTGCTATGAAATAACAGCGCACAGTCTAGAGTTATACTTTTAGTTTGAATAGAAATTGTAGACAGCAACAGTTCAGCATTCTAATCTAATACCTTGATATTGTACATTAACAGCTGTACGCCGTCTGTACACAAATGTCCTGTCTGAAGTTATTTACTCACCAATTTTTTGTCTGTGCACCGTTTATGTGCACCCCTGGGTATCGACCATGAAATTAATTATTACCTTTGCTGTGTTATAGACAGAATTTCAGTGTCTCATCAATATCATATTACAATAGTAGATTAGTATATCACAAAAAAAAACTAGTAGAAATGCCGTAAAGTTCACCCAAAAATTAAAATCATTTAATCTTTTACCCGCATTCTTCAATATATCCTCTTTTGTCTTCAGCAGAAGAAAGTAACTTATACAGGTTTGGATCCTTGAGGTTAAGTAAATAATGACAGAATTTTCATTTTTGAGTTAAACACAAAATTGTTTTCAAAAGCATATCATAATTCAAAAAGCACCAAAAGGTTTAAAAGGATCTTATACAAGACCTAAGGAAGTACTGTAATTAAACTGAGCTGAATTCAGGTAGTGTGTATCTCTCAAAGCAGCAATATCAAAGCAGCAAAGTGGCTTTGAAGTCCACGGCTGATGCTGTAATTGTGGGCCGTGTAAGCTA
This sequence comes from Enteromius trimaculatus, assembly GCA_032361065.1. Taxonomy (NCBI): domain Eukaryota; kingdom Metazoa; phylum Chordata; class Actinopteri; order Cypriniformes; family Cyprinidae; genus Enteromius; species Enteromius trimaculatus. Next base: position 4,672,710 of record JAUMHP010000059.1, read on the forward strand.
ATATTGAATAAGGAGCATCTCTAAAGCAACTGGAAACCATGACGGATGTGGAGAGCACATCCTATCGTCCTTTACTCCTGTTTCACTATTCATGAAGGTGTCAGGGGACGAGTTTCACCGCCTTTCTGTTGGACTCTCTCTTCCTTTCTCTCTTTTCTCTCCTCATTTGAAGTTTATTCATCACTCTGTACCACTGACTTTCATCTGATCTATGAAATTAGCGTTGTGTCCGATTTAATGCTAGCTATAAAGCAAACATTAAATAATTTTTCAACGATAAGATTTATATGCTTTGGTTGTGATTTTGAGGTGGAGGAGACACTTTTCACGCATATAAGAATATTGAATATCTTCTGTTTGTTTTGTCTCGCGCTGCTCTTTTATAATAAGCTAAATCAACCATGCTCATAAAGACAAATTTTCATTATTGAAAGATGTACTTTCGGCATAATTAGCTGAATTGGAAAAATTATAAACATAGATAACATTTTGCACTTGCAATTGCAGACAACATTTATCTCATTTCCCCTTATTTTGTTCTGCACCTATGATAGTGTTTGCTAAGACGAACCGCTAAGCAACCACCTCAATGTTACGTCCTAGCAACCTCCATTTAGAGCCGAGCAAACTAGAACAAGCACAGAATAAAGCCTAAAATTCCATTTTGATCATAAAAAAACACCCAGAAGCACTAGCAACGACCATGTACATCCTCGAAACAGCACCACCTAGCAATCTCTAGAACTCCTAGCAACTGCTGGATAGACCATAGCAATCATTTAGAACCACCTAGCAACCACTCAGAACCACTTAACAACCACCATGCACAACCTCCTAGCAACCCATAGAACTCCTAGCAACCTGTGGATAGACCTTAGCAATGACTCAGAACCACCTAGCAAACCCTAGAGATCCTAGTGACTATTAGAAAGACCCTTGCAAACCACTCAGAACCACCTAGCAACCCCTTAGAGATTCTAGTGACTTTTAGAAATACCCTAGCAACCACTCAGAACTACCTAGCAACCCCTTAGAGATTCTAGTGACTTTTATAAATACCCTAGCAACCCCTCAGAACCACCTAGGAACCCCTGGAGATCCTAGTGACTATTAGATAGACTCTAGCAACCACTCAGAACCACCTAGAAACCCCTAGAACTCATAGTGACTCCTAGATAGATCCTAGTAACCACTCAGAACCACTTAGCAACCACCATATACAACCTAGCAACAGCATCTCCCTGCAACTACTAGCAGTCGCTGGATAGATCCTAGCAACCACTCATAACTACCTAGCAACCACCTAGAATGCCCAAACAATCTCCATTTAGAGTCCATTGACCACCGGGTGGACCCTAGAAACCACACAGCACCACCCGGCAATCACAATAAAAAAGCCTAACAACCATCCAAACACCCTTGCATCACGACAGCGAAAACTTTTGTTCCAACCAGTTTTTCCTTACCGCTCGATCACCTTGATTCATTATGTAAAGTTGATAATGATCGAGACAATGTATTCAAGCTTCTGATTTCACTCTCGCCGCAAAATGGAATCAGACGCCGCCGGGCTGTGGTTTGTGTGATACATCACAGCTAATAACGCTGAGGGTAACGTCACACAATGTCCTGGCTCTTTTTACAGGCACACAGCTGAAGGAAAACAGTCTGAGATTGCTTGCAGCAGCAAATGTTGGAAGTACAGGCGAGTGGGCTAATGTTCAGTCAGTACGCATAAACCACAGGCTACTGCTCACACACATGACACCGCAGATTAATGGTCAAATCGCTCCCAGCTCTGTGTAAAACCATTAGTGTGTGTTCTGGTGTTTTTATGGTTGTATATGTGTTCGCATGCCTTCATTAAGACTGTCTTTGAGTGGCGATACAGCCGGTGCCTGTCTTAACAGGCCTGTGGTTTTCTATCTTCTGCTTTAATTCACTCCCCCTGATTCTGTTCAATGTCCTTTATGTTTAAAGAGCACCTGGCCCCTTTCCAAACCCATAAAGACCGGAAACTGCCGTCGCAGACCAAATCTGAAACTTCACAGTTGCCTCAGTCGTCGCTAATGGCTCCAGCGTGTGTCCTTTAACAGTGAATGCATGGTGTTTTGCATAATGAGGATGACTAGGATCGATTTCCACTGATCGAGGCTGTTCTTATCATGCATTAGTTCTAGAATAGCGAATTGGCTGAAATTATCAACAGGCCATCTTTAGGCCAAGGTATGTTTTAAATGTCCTATGCATGCCGAGGCCACACAGGAAATAAGGAATATGTCTTGATTTTGGAGGTCTGTTTGTCCTCTGGTGCTGGGCTGCGATAAGCAAATGCACTGTTGACAGGGAGATGATGATAATGGCACGTCACAACCAAGGTTGAGCACGGTGGTTTTGGGGACAGAGAGAGCGTCCATGGTTTGCGCATGCAGAATGGAAGTAGGGGGTGGGCGGTTTGCGTGGGAGGTGCCAGCTGTAACTCAAGCCTGTGTGCAGCATCCCATGCACCACCTGCTGTGCCACCAACCCCCCCTGCTTTAATCAACAGCAGGGTATGTAGGATCGGCTCTCTTGGGCCAGAGTGTCGTTAACTAAACGTGTGGCGCAAGACTGACACACAGCACATCTGGCGTGTTTAATAAAGGGCAGAAAGAGACACAATCTGATGCGCTCTGTAAGAAGTTGCTCTTTCTAGGGTCTCTTTATGGTTGTAGGATAAAGGTTGAGAATGCAAACATTACGGATTTGTGGTGCTCCCAAAATAGCTGGTTTTATGAACTGGTCTAGTATGTTATGTTCTGCATGAACCAATGGCGTCAGTTTGGGGTAGAGCTTTGTGTTTAAGTAAAGGCCTATTCACACGAAGGACAACAGCTATAAAGAAACTACAATCACTTAGAAAGTCTTAGAACCCACCTAGCAACCCTTGGGAATTACACTGAAAATTCTAGCAACTACTCAGAATGTCCTAGCAACCATCTAGCAACATCCGCGTAACAACAGATATGCTGTAGAAACCACCTTGCAACATCTGGAAATAATAATTATTAGCATTGATGTTGCAAAGGGGTGGAATATCTCCAGAATTAAAAGTTTCCAGAATTTTACAGAAAATTCCATGCCTCTTTGCAACTCTAATTCAACTCTCATCCAAAATTGAAAATTCTGTTATTAATTACTAGGGGTGTGACGAGATCTCGTGCCGCGAGTACTTGGCGATATCCTCTCTATAGTGGTATGACGCGGCGCAACAAATCTCCGACAGAAAACTTCATTTGTTTACAAATTCCAAATGGTTTTCAATGATCGCTTTATCACATCCAGTGTAGGCAGACTTAAACCTTTCGCACGTAAGTTTGAAATATTTTAGCTGATCCCCCAGAGTGAGTTTTTTTAGACGACTGTTATTTTGGGATGTTTAGCCCTTATTGTTTCCATGGCGGCGCGTCATGTGATGCAGCGCAGTCGCAATAGCGCTGTGTAACACATGGATCGTCTTTATTTCATTTTTCCTTTATTATTATTAATATTCACAATAACTGACTATTTTATGAAATATTTTATATGCCGATTCTGAAATCCGTGCAAGTAAATGTATTTGGGTATTTGAGTATACTAGATATTAATGAATCTAGTATTTATTATTCATGTTTATATTAATGTACGAAGATGTGTGGTACAGCTCCTCCACATGCAGCGACGATGATTTTTTCCTCCATAGTTTCGGAATTCTGCCTCCATTTGCTAGTAATCATGTCACTACTAGAGCAAGCTCCTGATTGGTTAACGTGGCGCAAATTTTCGCCAAAGTTCACATTTTTCAACTTGATACGCTCAATTCGTACCGCGTCTTTCGCACTGCTTGATTCGCTCCGCAGAATGTCTAATCGCGTCTTTGCATTTAACATGCTAATCACTCGCACTTAACGCTTTATTTGTGTCTGGTGTGAACGCACCATAAGACCCATCCAGAATATCCGGTGATGTCCAGTTTGCAGGTCACATGCGGTCGAATAAAAGAAACATCTGAAACGACAAGAGAAACATACAAAATGTGCAGAACGGTGGGGAGCGAGGACTGGGGTTGAGAATCGCTGACTTAATTCAGCAATTTCTACTCTTCTGTGGTCATCCTCTATGAGTACTGCGACCACCTTGTGAGATCTTACTAATACTACGGAAACTATGTTAGTATTTACAATAACGTTCTGTTTACTATACGCACTGCAATTTTGTTGTCTGTTGCTTTAAATGCTCAGCCTCTTTGGATGGATTCTGATTGGTTGTCAATGTTTTTATTACTCATCAGATGGGAAAAAAATTCTAAAAGCAATTCCAACAATATGTTTGTGTCCTTGTCACTATAATGTTCCGTTGTTTTCATATAATTAGAGCAGGTTTTTACTTAATTTTTTTTACTTTATTCTTGTTCTTTTTTCTTTATTTTGTTAATTGCTGCTGTTCATGTTTATGAGTTTTTTGTATGTAGTGTAAATGTTTTGTTAAAGTTAAGGAATTGAGTTCTAACAGCAATGTGGAGTAGCAGATTAAAAATGGAAGACAATGACAGATGTGGTCAATCTAGCAAATTTGACTGTGGTTTCGTGTGAAAGTAGGTATTGTACTCATCTTTCATATATTCTAGTTACTAATTACTTTTTTTAAAAGGCTAGCTTTGAATTCTGAGTAGAATGTAGTTTGCTAAACCCAATATTGGTGGTCAGTGGGCGGAGCAGACTGGAATGTTTCTGGGATCTTCACCTGATGATTGAGTGTGTCGATGGAGGTTTTAGAGAGATCTGAACAGAATAATCATGCCACATTTTAACTGTTGTGATAATTCATTTGTCTATTTTATGTTTCCTTTTTTTCCTGTTTGTGTCAACACAATGCAATAGAGCTCGAAAGTAAGTCTTCGCCTCACCTTTAGATACAGATCTGTTGTGTGCATGCAAATGAGAGCTTGTATTTCTATCTAATGAGCAGAAAAAATGTACACGCCCTTATTTGATAAGTGAAATTCATTCTTTAAAAACTTTTATGAACTATACCCAAGCATGATTTAAAGTTTCCACATACTTAAATTATTATTTTTTTCATTTCAATTAATTACCATAACAAATGGAGACAATCAAGGACATTAAATGTAACTTTTTGACACAATTGCTAATTATCTGACTTTCATGAAACTTGTCAAGAAATCCAGGTTTTCACCCCAAAATCAAAATAAATGTTTTATTTTTTTCTATTTTTATTTCTTTTTGACATTTTCGCCTTATATATCATAGCCAAACTGACAACAGGATCATGAAGGTCCTTGAGTTGTGATTTGAACTCAAAGGATGCCTGTAACGCAACTGTTGTATGTTGGCGCACCGACCACAAGGCCATTGGCATGACTTTGTGTTTATTTTTTTATTAGTGCAATTGAAGTTAAGCACATTTTTGGCCAATTCTCAGTGCTATAGTACCCAAAGTTCATTCTTATTGTATGTAAACATGTAAAGTATGTACACATAAATGTGTATATATTTAAGAATGTAACATTTAAAAAAAAACATGTACAAAATATTTCAAATGTTTTCAAAAAAATAATAAAATAAGATAAATGCAGAGACGTGTGGGGATCAGTTGTGCTAATTTATAATGAAAATATTGACAAAAGCTAAATTAATTTCAGTTATTTTATTTAGAATTATTTTGAACTAATATTCATTTTAATAAATTGTTTTAATTTATTTATAATTGTTATTTTCTTTTGATTTTGAGCTGAAATGTAACCTGGAGGTTTTGTGAAATTCGCTCAATTAGCATTTTAGCCACTTCTCAGCTGCACCTTCCTAAGACCGGCACTGACACAAACAAACTGAACCAACTATACATGACCATTTAATCCAATGAATTTCAGTTATCGACGACAGAGGGTGTTTTCTTTCCATTGTTGCATGAATGTGGTTTATTTGGGACGTTTAATCAGACAGCCACTGATTAAAAACTTTACTTAGCTTCCATGAGTCAAACGATGACCGTTTTACATCTAGTTTCTCAGCTATATTTCACCTTTGCATCTTTGGGCTCATGGAATCCGAGTTGCTCCTGAAACAACATTTGTCTCTGCATATCCCACCCTCCCCCACCACCACCCCTTCATTTCTCACTTGGATGACCGGTTAACGCTGCAAATGAAGCCCTTAGTCATAATGCGAATCGCCCGGCCACTGAGTTTTGCCAGTCGTAATGGACGTTTCCCCACATCTTCAGCTCAGCATGCTGAATGATTTCCTGAAGCTTATGCAGCGAGGCAAACGGGGTGTAACGTTTGCTTCAGCTGCTAGGAACAATTACATTGTTTCACTGCAGCCCAGACCAGCATGTGGTGAATCAGGCTGACTGCAAGAAAACGCACGCGGGGAGAAGGAAAGAAACCCAAACCGCTCGATGCCTCAGTGTGAGACCGCACGAGCGATCAGACGCTAAGGTCAGCAGGTGCCCCAGGGAGCCTCCCAAAATGCACTGCTTTCTTCGCCCCAGCAGGAGTTAATGTTCACCACACACGTCTTGGGAAACAGAAGGAGCCTCGTGAATAAAGCTTAGTTAATGTACAGCATGTAGGCTAGAGCTTTTCTCTTAATATACTCCTGACGTGAAAATCGGATGCTTGCCAATGCGTGGCTCTGCTCTGCACAATAGATGTAGAAATGTGATGCGAGGCTCCCCAGATAAATTAGATTTAGTTATATATGCTTTGAAGAGCTTTTCATGTCTTTAATGGTCAGGTATAGTTCCTCTCTAAGCGCTATCGGTCATCCAACTGTAAAATGAATTTAATGGAGCCATTCTCTCAGGACATACTTATTGTAAAACAATATTTCAGCATTAGGAATTAAAAAGCAATTATATCTGTCTACATGAAGTGCTTGGCATTTGCTGTGGGGATGTCCTGGTCATATTTCACCACCAAAAAAATAGTAAAAGAAAATTAAATAAATTCTAAACAGTGAAAAAAATGATCATGTTTTACTTAAAGAAAATTCAGATTGTTTAAGGATCATTAAGATTTTGACAATTTCTCCCCCCATGGCAATTAAACACATTTACTTCTGTGATTCTCATAACTATAATGGGATAAAAACTATTTAAATGTAAAAGTAATTATAATGATGATGATATTTATTGAATGCTTCATGCTAATTATCCTTACTAATTATTTTTATATAATAAAAATGTCTTTTAAAAGCCAGTTATATCTGAGAATATGTATTATAAAATTAGTATATTAAGTATAATTATTATTAAAAAAAAGTAGACAATGGAATGTACATAAATTGTTTTTGAAACAAATTTTATATTGTGAAAAATATTAAATTGCCATATAAATTAAACAAGCATAAAAGCAATAAGATTATTTTTACAGAATCACTGTTACCCTAACTTATTTGACTTCAAGTTTATAGTTTATATTTAGTTCTAATTAATATATATTTTTAAAAATGTATTATATATTTTATATAATAATTTAAAAAAATTAAAAAAAGCTTTATAGTTGATAGATAAATTTAAATAAGAGGTTTTACAGTAATGAGAATTAGAGGGTAAATGTTATGAAACTGTCAATCCGATATGTTAATGGTCCTAAAAACAGCTAATTTTCTGTATACAAAATATAATTGCTTATTTTTTGTCTGGATTAGTTATAAAATCTGACCTGGACATGTTTGTGTGTGATTCATCCGGTAGTCTCTGGACAGACTCTGCACTGGTTTTTTCCTCTTCTGCTGTGTGGTGCTTTTTTTGCGCACTCCGGTGGTTGGCAGCAGAATTGCAGCCTTTCTATCCATGTAGCTACTACACTCCATACAGCTCTCCCAGACGGAAATTGCTACATCTGGGCCAATCACCATCCAGTCCCCGGAGGCCGCCCATATTGTCTGTTCGCTGATCTGTGTCATCAAACTCTCAGAGTTTAATTAGGGAGTTTAACTTGACGCTTAATGCGTCAGTCTCCACACAATGAATTGCTAAATGTTGCTCACTCTCAGCAATGATTACAAATATCTCTTGTGATTCAATCCCTTTTCCCCAGAACAGAGTACAGCTTTCTTGTGTTTTTCCCTTGTGAGTCATGCAAACCGCAATTTATGTGTGTTACCCGCACATGTCTCGCAGGAGTGCTGTTTGCAGTGCCCTTGAGAACGAGAGAAGAAAACACTTAATGTATAGTGAAGATAAGTAGCTCCTGAGAAACCTAATTAAATGGATGAAATGAATAATTAATGCTAACAGTATGGATTTGAGTGAGAGGGTTGGTTTACAAAGCTGTGATGTAGTATTCAGTTCTCAGAGGCCATTTATCTCAGCTTCCTTACAGTAAACAGTGATCTGTTTGAAATACAACAAAACCAATATAAAACAGGTTTTATAGTCATTATTTTAAAAGAATGTTCCAGGTTCAACACAAATTAGACTTTTATGGACATGCTGTGAAGTATCCCCCCAAAAAATGTATAAATAATATAGGCTGTCCAGCAGTACACTTACAATGGATGTCTATGGGGTAAATCATTCAGGAAGGTTTAAAAGCAAAATGTGGAGCTTATATATTTTTTTAAAGCACTAAATTTATATATGTAAAAATAACCGTTATCGGAACCAGGGTTATCATATAAAACTAAAAGCATGAAACTATTTGTGGTAATTAAAAAGAAAAAAAAAACGAAATTCTAAGATTCAAAGAACTAAAAAAATGAAAGGAAAATAAATAAAACTATATAGACACAAACAAAATGAAAATGAAAAAAATACAAATTTTACTAAAAGAAAGAAAGAAATGAGTATGTGTTTAAAGGTATGTGTTTATTCTTGTAATTTAATTAAAAAAAATGTCCTTATTTGTTAGTCCCCCCCCCAAAAAAAAATATATATATATATATACATAATCATGTTTTCCCCTTAAATTCCAAAATAAACTCTAAATATGCTCTTAGAACCAGAAGAGACTGACTTGTCATGTAAATTTTGTAAAGTTCTATAAATATGAAAAGCACTGAAGCTTTTTGTAAGATGTATAATATATCATCAGTTACTTAACTGATAACTAGAAAATCTCTCACCAGAGTCTCAGGTGTACATGCATCAATAAGGTCATTATATTTGTATAATTTCCATCAGGAATTAATAAAGCATTGCTTTGTTCCTGTAAGAGGTGTGGAAAAGTGTATCCGTCAGAAAAGAAGCGACTTTCCTCGCCCACAGCCTCTTCCCACTGAGGTTTTGACTTGCATGCGCCTCAGTCCTCCTTCAATGCCTGCATTCTCTCCTCATGTCTTGTGCATGTCCTAGGAGTGCTTCCGAAATGTGTGGCTTGTGAATGGAGAACCTGTCAAAAGATTTTTGTACTGACAGCTTGCCGCTATTGGGCTCTGAATGGTCTTGTGTTCAGATTAAGAAGTGTAAAAATGGAGCAACGCAAGCTGAATGACCAAGCAAACTCTCTAGTGGACCTTGCAAAGGTAAGATACCTGTGAGTGAATGTTTAACTAATGCATGATGGAACTTTGGAGGTCCGTTTGTGTTTTAGTATGAATTTGAACATACTTTGAACATATAAGTCTACAGGTGTCAAATGAACAGACAAGATTTTATCATTAGATTTTTTCTTTATGTTACATCTACGATGTGGTTTCAGTATGTGCTACTGATCATTTGTTTCCTCGCAAAGAGCAACTAAGCATATGGTTGATGGCAGTTAATTTATTGTATTTCCTTTACGAAACGTCCTCATGTTCACTTTTGCTATTTATTTCCCTCTTGCTATGCGCAATTCATCATGCTGCTTAATGGTCTGGAAAAGCTTTCATCTCCTTAGAAAAAAGAATAACTGATGGGATACCTGAGATGTTAAAATAGCCTGATAAATTTAAAACCCTGCATTTGCACTTCCCTCACGGCCATTTTTTAGACGGAGCCTTGGGGAACACCAGGCACGCTGCCAGCCTGACTCTGCAAAACCCACAGCAACCTGGGAAAGGGATACACTCGAGATCGGATGAGTCAGCTGGAACAGCCTCGCGCACGAGCGCACACTCACTCACTCGCGCGCCGGAGTTATGACATTCAAACATCCGCAGTGGTCATATTCCAGCAACCTCTATCGGGGCTTTGCCGTGAGAGTCATTAGTTAGTGTTACCCAATTACCCTCCTGTCCAGCACCTCCCAAAGAAACCGGAGAGGGTGACATTGAGGCGAAGTGTGATGTGATATGACTCATACTGGTCTCCTTTTATCACTGCCGTAATTGCCTCTCACCATCAGAGGGCGGTATAACATTAATCATGGCCGCAGCTGCTCCCAGTGGCAATGAATCCTATAATGCCGCTTAAAATAACTTAAACAGCTGCAGTGCTTCTGCAACCTTCAGACAGCCCGCGGGCTCTGATATGGTGTGTCTGCAACTTTTGTTCCCACACCTGTGATCCGTTTCATTTTTCAAGTTCTTTAGTTCATTTTTAGGATAATTATATTAAATTCTTCGAAGTTATGAAGACACTTTCTTCATATTTAGTAATGTTTGCTAATTCAAGTGTCACTATTGCTCATACTTAGGTTGAGGGATTTGAACAAACCTCTAAGTATTAAGTAAGTACTAAGTACCTCTTAAGTATTAAACTATGTTGCATAACTCGTCCCACACCGCTAATCGACTACAGAGATGAGTTATGTTTTAAATCTTGTTAAGGGAAGGTGTGTAGTGTTTTCTTGCCATCGGCCTTGTAATTTTTACCTGGTGGACAATAAAATCTGCAGAAATAAATCACGTTGAATTCAATTAAAGGGGGAGCTGAACCGTTTCTAGAGTCCAGAATATCAATGTTATTCTCTTTTAATTTAAACAAGCAGCCACAAAATAATCTGCTAAAAAAAGAACTCTATGTCCACCTAACTAGAGATGCTGTAATACTGTATTTTAATCGTCTAATTTAAGTTAATAATTATTATGACTGTTATTAGTAAGCTACGCATTTCTAATTTGGAATACTAATTTTTATAGCACAATAAAGTTAACTTTACAGATTAAGTTACTTCACAGATAAAGTAATATTCTTTTTAGCTTAACTTGGAAATGGTGCCATTTATCAATAATAATAATTAAATTAAGCATAAACATAAGCAAAAATGTTTTGACTGACATTTTTAGAGGTATTCCCATTTTTGGTATATTTTTATCTTTGCAATTTACTGATATTCAGACTTTTGTGCATATTGTTAAAATATATCAGTTTTACCAATAAAAAAATACTATTGTCAATTTATTAGAAAAAAATATCAGTGCCAATAATCAGTGTGACTTGTATTTTACCAATATTTACTAAAATCTGACAATTCTGTACAAAATTGTGAATATCGGTAAAAGAAGTCATGGTCAAATTGATCATCTGTCTGTCTCTAGAGGGTAGCAATGCATAGCACCACCTTAGCAATTCAAAGGAAATAGCAAGCATTGCCTCACAGTTGAAAGTGAATTTTCAGTTGATAACAATGCTAAAATAAAATTTCTGGTGTCTTTTAATGTTTGCTTGTAACAAGATGTCTGAGTTTGAAGTTTGTGCGCATGATGCAATGTCATGAAAGACCTTTTATGTAGTCGGTACTGGGAATTGAGATGTCTAAAAATATGGATGTGCACTTCATTTCTCATCAGGGCAATCCATCACTAGCGTGCTTTTTAGAGCACCTGTCATATGCAGCTGGGTACGACATGTCCTTTGTGACATGACTGATCTGATCATCTTTTAAAAGACGTTTAATAAAACCTGATCACGCAACGCTAGACTTACAACAACTGAATATTTATGAATCTCTGTTAATTGTAACCTCTCCCTCGCTTCACCTCAGACTCAAAACGTCATGTACGACCTGGTCTCGGACCTGAACGAGCGGGGTGAGGACATGGAAAAGAGGATTGCGCTGCTGGAGACCAAACTGGAGACGTTGCTCAGCAACTTACAGGCGCTTCCAGGCCTCATCAGTCAGGTGATCAGCCAGCAGCACCGGGACTTTCTGGAGGTGCAACTCCAGCCCTACGACAAACACAGCCATGAGCGCTCGCAGTCCGTCTCCCGGCGCCGATCGTCTTCCACCGCGCCGCCCACTTCCTCCGAGAGCAGCTAGAGCTGCCAGCCCAGCCGGCATCTCCGGAGAAGACTTTCGCCATCATATGGCCAAGTTGCATTTTACTGTAAAGCCTTATAGTTTCAATAAAGTATTATCCAAATTCTGATGACACCATCAGAGGTTACCGGGGATAATGCGGTTGAAATGGAAACTTCCACACATATCTTTTTTGTTGTCAGTTTTTTTTTTTCTTTTTTTACCTCAATAAATGATGCTGTTTCTCTGTTGACAGGATCACAGAGAGACTTTTCTCAGTAACTAATGATGGAAAGATATCAGGTGAGCAAGTCCTCCCTGGGGACTTAATTCAGGAAAGCAATGTGACGACCTCAAACGGCACCCAATAGTGCCAGACTAGTGCTTCCTACCGAATTGTCTGTCTCTGCGTATGTGAATGAGATCTGACCTGTTCTTTGAATCAACAGGCATTAATAACTCTTTATTGAGGAACTAATAGCATGTCTGAACCCAAGACAGGGGCAGATGAGGAATGCCTCCCCTTCCTGTCCAAATAGTGAAAACCCTAGATTTACACTCTCAAAGGAAAGCATATATCTTTTAGGTTAGAAAACAGCATCAGCTGTAGTGATCTTTTGTTGTAAGCCCTCTAAAAGTGACTATTCCGGGGGCCATGTTGCAAACAATTTACTCCTCTCGAAATGAATGCATCTGAATCTATACTTGCACTTTTTATCAATGCACTTCAGCGCTTACTGACTATAATATACATTTATGTTGCTCATTCCAATAGAAAGACACCTTTAGTCATAATGGCCAGAATGTACAACGATAATAGATTGTGTAGGTTAAGAGAAGGGCAGCAAATGAGACCTCAACTGAAATGACTGTGCTTACAGTGTAGATGTTAGACGCTGCTGTTATTGCACCAACGTCTCCATTAGTTCCAACAGCGATTGATGTATCTTTATGGAGTAGCTGAGGGGAAACTCTCTCGGTTCACTGTGTGCTTTATGCTTAAACAGTCTTCAAACAGTCAAGATCTACCGGATGCTGTTTATATGGAGATCTGTTTAAGAGCAGCAACTATCTTGTATATGTTTGGAAATGCCTATTTTTGTATTTCAACGAAGACAAGCACACCTCCAAATGCGTGGTAAGGAACTGTACTTGAGTGTGGATGTGGAATGTAGAACCAAAGCTTTTAAAATGGGTAGAAAGTAGGGAAAACGAGCGGTACAGTGGAAGATTTCCCAGTTAGTACTGTAATGGATTTCTCTGGGATGGCCCTGTGAATTCAGCCTGGTGTTTCTGGTGTTAAAGGTCAAACGGCTCCACAGCACAAATCAAAATAAAGAAGTATCATGCTTATTTTCCGATCAGTCAGTGTCACACCTTTCAGAATGTAAACACAAATGTCTGTCTGATGCAAAGAATTGATTACCACAAGAGATTGTCGGAGAGATTATGACCGGTTCACCATACTTTACTATCATTTATTGATAGCATGTTATTGATAGATCTGTGCACTTTAGATTCTAAAGATATATGATGGGTACATGTTGGATATATTGGTGCATTTCATGACCTGGCCCAGCAACAACACATCCCAGGGTGTAATGTCATTAAGGGGTTACAGAACCTAATGGAACTGGTGGATCCAGCAATTTCACCAACATAGAAACTATGAGTGATTAAATACTGTATGCAAAATGAATATAAACAATAAAATGAAACTTTTTAACAGAAAACTAAGGCTGTGTTGTTTGAGCTTTGATTGTTTATTTGTTTAATGCAGTAGTGAGTTGTTAGCTTTGAGGTTACCTATGTAACAGTTAGCAGATATAGGCTTGATGAAAACAGATAAAAGGATTGACTCACGTTGTACTCAGGGGTGGATACAATTAATTTTGCTTAACACAGTACGCTATTTCCATGGAAATGCTAAGGTGTAGTATTTATATATTACATTGTCCTGCACTCGAAACGATAAGTATAAAACATTTGACATTATATTCATGATATTCTAATACATTTTTCTGATTTATCTAAACGTTACAACAACTGAAGGGCACCTTAATCTTATGTCTGATCTCTGTCAAATACACTTCAGGTTTTGATATAACCATAATGACTAAATAATTAAAAATAAAAAAGTACATTGCTAATTTACTGGTAAGCCTGATTTTTATCAGTATTTTAGGTTACAGACCATAGCAGACACGAACAGGTTTCTCAACGGCTCTACCGCTAACCAAATAGTCCCGCCCCAAAGCCCACGTTATTGGTTGAGATTCGCCTCCAAGTTCTGTCTGTGGCTAACATGCACAGTTCCCGTTATCTGTATGTGTTATATACAGTGCCGTTATGTAACATAATTTCTGTTATGTAACAAGAAGTTATTATACCACGAATACATGCATATGAAAAATCAATCATTCTAAATTCACATTATTTGAGTTTATTGTTCACAATATAATTAGTTTCTACTTGAATGTCTGACACGTCGAGCTTCCCAATGCACATGAATGCAGCAATAAAGACTTTTTGGCTATGATGTTTCGTCCTTTATTAATCGGAATACCTTTTCAGAATTTGTTTAAATCCTGAAAAATCCCTGGAAAGGAAGAAGAACTGTTCGCTGCTTACCAATAGGCGGAGCGCTTTTATCAGGCTGAGGCAAAACATCGCGAGAACTGAGCGTGAACTCATGGCAAAGCATGACAACGGTGTGCTTTTGAGCCAACTAGCTGTATAACCGAATAAGTAACATCAACTTTTTATTTTTCAAGTAACGATTTTGAGAGGACCAACGCCAAAATGAGTTTACTCGCCAAAATAGCCGAAATCGAGAACGAGGTGGGTTGACATGAATACTAATATATGAAAACTAGCCGTTAGCACTTTAGCGCCAAACTCATTCAACAGCGAATCCAGCTGGATTTCAGAAATAAACTTGAGATTCAATAAACTGAGATTTTAAATGTTACATAATAATGAAAGCTGTGATACCCGATTGTTGTCTTGACATTGTCATAGTAACTATGTGGTTTTCTCAATTGTTTGTGTCCTGCAGATGGCTCGTACTCAGAAGAATAAGGCCACAGCTCATCATTTGGGTTTGCTGAAGGCCAGATTGGCCAAACTGAGGAGAGAGCTCATCACTCCTAAAGGAGGCAGCGGAGGAGGCACTGGAGAGGGTTGGTACTACACCATCATCTCATACAGATGCTACAGTATCTCTGGAGCATCATACACCTGTTTTTATGAGGAGGTCCTGAGTGATTAAATTCGTGTGTTACTGCTTTGTTTTTTCACCAACCTGTTTGTCCTGCAGGTTTTGATGTGGCAAAAACTGGCGATGCCCGAATAGGATTTGTGGGCTTCCCATCAGTAGGCAAATCCACTCTTCTAAGTAACTTAGCTGGGGTGTACTCTGAGGTTGCTGCCTATGAGTTTACCACACTGACAACTGTACCAGGTGTGATCCGTTATAAAGGAGCCAAAATTCAGGTGAAACTCTTTACACTAGTTCTCTATACACCTTGCAAAGCGTTCTGAATCATACTGAATGCAGCATTTTCTGTCAAAAGGGGTTGTTGAGGGTGTTTCCTCTGGGCTTAAACATCCTGAAATGTGGATGTTTTGGTAAAATGAGGCAGTGATGATTAACCATTTTTTAATGTAATTATTCTTATGTTTTTTTTTAGCTTCTAGATCTCCCGGGTATCATCGAGGGGGCGAAAGATGGCAAGGGAAGAGGGCGACAAGTCATTGCTGGTAACTATTAAAGGAATAGTTAATCAAAAATAAAAATTTGCTCACCCTTAGATCATCCAAGATGCAGATTTAGTTTCTTAGGCAAAACACATTTAGAGAAGTTATGCTTTACATCACTTGCTCACCAGTGGATCCAGTGCTGTCAGAATGAGAGTCCAAACACCTGATCATTCCAGTCCATCAGTAAATGTCTTGTGTAGTGAAAAGCCAGTCACATTTACTCTCCCTGACCTCGCCTCCTCCCAACAGTTGCTCGCACTTGCAATCTCATCCTGATCGTCTTGGATGTTCTGAAGCCTCTCGGACATAAGAAGCTCATTGAACATGAGTTGGAAGGTTTTGGCATCCGGCTGAACAAGCAACCTCCAAATATTGGCTTTAAGAAGAAAGACAAGGGCGGAATCAACTTCACCGCAACTGTAAGATTTCTTGGTGTTATTACGCTCTATTGCATATATTTATAAAAAGCACTGTTAAAGGGTTACTCAACCCCAAATTTCAATTGTATCATTAATCACTATACCCCCATGTCATTCCAAACCTGTACAAGCTTATTTCGTTCTTGGAACACAATTTAAGATATTTTGGATGAAAACCAGGAGGCTTGTGACTGTCCCATTGACTGCCCAGTAATGAATAGACATCGTCAGAATATTCCATTTCCTATAAGTGGTTCAACAGTAACGTTATGGAGCTACAAGAAACCTTTTTGTACGGAAAGAAAAAAAAAAAATTATTCAACAATTTGTCACCATAGCGCCATTTTGGAGAGTATTTGCTGGACGCACATAGTGTCTTAAAGTTTGGGCATAAAATTAATAAATAAATAAATAAATATATATATATATTATATTTTATATATTTT
>JAUMHP010000059.1:4689584-4702374 GCA_032361065.1 Enteromius trimaculatus
TATATATATAAAATATATGAAACCTTTAAGGTAGATTTGGATGTTTTTGAATATAGAAATTATTTTATTATTTTAGTGACACTTTTCTATTAAAGTAGTTTATTGTCAATTATATTAATCTAGCACTAACGACTAATTTGCAGTATCAAATAAAAATGGTTCCTGTCTTAATAGAAAATGGTAATTATTTAAATAAATCCTATATGTCTTTAAAATGTTTAATCCAAAAAATCTGAAATTTGATGATGACGACATGGGTCACATGGAGCAGCAGACAAGCTTGTTACTTGCTCAAGTAATTTCTTCATTATGAACCGTTTTATTGACATCTTATCGGCTTGCAGTATAATGTTCCTTTTCTTGTAGTGTCATCAAACTGATCAGTCATATTTACAGTTGTCATCATGCTTTTGTTTTAGTGTGCCCAAAGTGAGCTGGATGCTGAGACTGTGAAAAGCATCCTTTCCGAGTATAAGATCCACAACGCAGATATAACCCTACGAAGTGACGCCACGGCTGACGACCTCATTGATGTGGTGGAAGGAAACCGGTAAGACATCTTAACTTCCTCCACACTTAGTCATTCCTAATAAGAAGAGATGATTCACATGGTTCTTACTCTCCTCTCCAGTGTTTACATCCCCTGCATCTACGTACTCAACAAAATCGACCAGATCTCCATCGAGGAACTGGACATTATCTACAAAATCCCTCACACTGTGCCAATCTCAGCTCACCACCGCTGGAACTTTGACGACCTGTTGGAAAAGATCTGGGACTACCTGCATCTAGTGCGCATGTAAGTGCATGTTCCTGCAGTGCATTCTGGGACGGCATGCATAGAATTTGGCTAATGAGCTTATCTTTGTAGGCAGCAAGTTGCATACTTTCTGGAAGAGCTTTCAAGAATGTAATAATAAAAAATGGTTTGCACTTGAAAGTCACTTGAGTAAAAAATATCTCCAGAAACGTAATGTACCATAATATATCATCATGTTCTGCTGTCTATTGTTCCCTGCCAGTCTTACAGTATGCACTATGTATCTGAAAGCCACAGCAGAATGTATAATAACACAATGACTAATGACTCACAGCTACACGAAGCCGAAAGGACAGCTTCCTGATTACACCTCACCTGTAGTACTTCCAGATGGGAAGACAGCTGTTGAGGACTTCTGCTTAAAGATTCACAAAAACCTCATCAAAGAATTCAAATAGTAAGTGATTTCAAACTTTCGTGGAGTCCAGCGTATTTTTAAATGGTTATTTTCCACTTACGGAGTGAAACAGGTAATGCCATTGATTTTGTTTTCACTTAGTAAAGGCTGCATTGAAGCCATAAGTCGTTAGCTGGAATGTAAAGTGATTATGGATTTCCTTTTATGCTGTACGTCATTGTTCATTTGTGTTGAGATCCAGAGAATAAGATCTGATTTATATTCCTGATAGCGAAAGGCTTTGATGTAATTGCAGCAGTAGTTATCTTTTTCTCACATAAACTCACTAAACTTCCAAGGTTACAGTGCATTATTGCCTTCTGTTTAGAAGCCTTTGTTCCTAGATTTAGCAAGTGAGGCCATCATTTTCTGTTTAAAAAATAGCCTTGAAATTGTGTCTCTCTTGCTTGATAAATTTATATTGGATATTTCTTTTAGATTTGTTCTTTAAATTGTAATCTATTAAAAACACTGTTGTTTTAGTGTCATTCATATAGTTTTATACTATTACTATTTTGAATGGGGAATGTTGTAAATGCGGCTCAATGTGAAATCACGCACATGATGGAATTTTCCATGATTACAGAATCGTCTTTACTGACAAGATGCGCATTACACATTGCATGATGATTATCATGCAGCCCTATTTTTTTCGATTCATTTATGTTGTGATTGTTTTATGTTATGATAATTTTCTTAAATTTCTTTTTAGTTTTATTACATGTCATTTTTGAATTTTCATTCAAGGTTTTTGTCTGATATTTGCATTGTATTTTAAGCATTATTTCAGTTCAAATTTATTATTTTTTTAATAGTTTTCACTTCTGAAGGGACAGACATTCAATCGGCACTGTCACATTTAAGATGCTTTTAATTTAAGGTAACTAGTTTCTGCCAAAATGCTGTGGTTTTTGTACAACTCTCCTCCATCTGTCACAGTTTAATGGTGGTTCCCCAATGTATGGTTTAATTAATTACCATATTTAACACGCATATATAAAATTTTCCATTTAGTTTAAATTCTAAGCAACAGCATAGGCTGGTACCTATACTGCGGTACGAAAGGAAGTATATGTATAAATTTCATTTCTAGTAACTTGAACCAAACTATAAAAGCCTTTTCATGTCTCAATAAATTTGGTGCAGATTTTTAAAGATATACTTTGCCAGTAAAGAGAGATTTTAAGTCGTGTGTAAAATCTTTAGTACTATACTGTAGTGTCGAAACATGCCTAGCGTCATCTCTCTCTCTTCTCTCTGCAGTGCATTGGTGTGGGGGGCGTCAGTGAAGCATAACCCGCAGAAAGTCGGCAAAGACCATGTGCTAGAAGATGAGGATGTAATCCAGCTGGTCAAGAAATAAAAGAACTCTGATGTTTGCATGATCATTACGCATAAGAAGCAATAAGACATTTCGAAATGCCCGAAGGTTCCCATGGCACCATTGTTGTTTTTATTTTTGGACTCTGACAAAGTATGGTTGTACATCACAAAGATTCATTTGACATATTAAATATGTCTACTTGTGCTCAGATCAGCATCACAATGGTTTGAAAGCAGTTATAGATTAAGTGCATCTGTAGGCTGCACAACTAAATAAACTTGAATAAAAACCTAATACAAATCCATGGATGTCTATATGTGACACTGATTCTTTACACAAAACATTCGTCTTTTTGTTGAAATGCTAGCATTGGCTACCTGATGAACAAAGTTAACTGACCTACATAGTCAGTAACTAGCACTTCATGTGCTTTAATCTAGTACTCTAGTGGCTGGATATTTTACCCTCCCCCTCTGTGACAATCAATCACTCAGGATAACCAGGCCACTTAGCGGATGAATTGGACAAGGAATCATACACACCCGGTACAAAGCACTGATGCCCTTAAATTGTCCCGCTCACTAGGGACATTTGACAGTATGAATTTGCGATGGGTGCAAGCTGGCCCAAAGGTTAATCAGCCAAAAAGCCTTTGCATTTGGGTTGATATAAGAAAGAAATAAGCATTTTTGGTGTGGTAAGTACCTTGGGAAAATGAATTTAACACAGTCATAGAAGTCCTAGACATTTTGAAATGAGTTGAAATGATCTCAAAATGTATTTCAAGCTGTGTTGCGCAGTTGGTTGACCAACAATTAATCATGTGACAATATCTATAAAAAGACTTCTTTAAATGACTTATTCAAGTAATCACAAACAACATGTAAAATGAAATATTCAGAAGCTGTTAGACACTAATACAAGGCCATATGTGGAGATGTTCTACATCTGTTTCACACTGCATTTTATTTTCTAGTTAATGGGCAGTCCACTTTAAGCAGCTGCGGCAGTGCCAAACCATTTCTCAAGTAAATCCGTTGAGATTATACAGGAAAAATACCTTTTCAAAAACATCTCGAAAAGGTCATGCGCTGGGTGCTTTTGTTTTTATTTTTGAAAAAAAAAAGAAGTCTTATTCAAAATGGATTAAAAAGTCTCTTACCAGTCACCCGGTTCACGAAACAATAACTTATGTGGACAATACAGTAAATATTGTTTTCAAAGAAAGCATAATTAAAAGATGCAGAAAGTTATCAATGAGAATTCAAAGCGCAGCATCAGCAAAAATGTAAAGTCCATTTCTTCTGGTGGGGTTATTGAGTTCATGGGGATGAAATGGAGGCAGATTCAGGCATTGATCTGAGTCAATTTTTTTAAGATGGTAGGGACGTATGCCTATGGCAGAGGAGCCAGTGCTCACCCATCAAGCTCCGCCCTTCCCCCACCCATCTTTCCCTGCTGCACTTTTCCCTGTAAATTATAGCAGCACTTTAGCTAATGAAAGAGTTGAAGTCCGGGCACTAATAAAAGCCATTAAGTGAATAAAGCGCTTCCCCCTCTAACAAAATTAAAGAATTTACCCCCTCCTCAAGAGGGAGGACTCTGTATTAATATTTATGAATTGCGGAATTGGACCCTCTATCCCCTCCCAATGACATGTACCCTGGCCCACACCACCCAACTTCTCTTCAGCAAACCACCTATCCTGGGTGATATTGTGCGACCCCCCCGCACGGGGCGGAGGGAGAGGCGGAGTATGGGGGTGTTGGATGAGAGACATCCTGGACAGTTTGCCTTCAGTTCGGCTAACAGGTCCAGTCCAGATGCCCAGCTCAGAACAGCAGCTCTCTCAGAAGATCTTAGTCGCCAACAAGCGGAGAGGCATCGGTCTCAGCTTAAAGATTTGCCTTGAGGACATCCATCCCTGTTGGAAGCTGTAGGAAGGTCCTCTACAAGACATCTTGTAGATGTCCTCTTCAAGATTGAGGTAAAAGTCCTAAATGCGTAAGTTGTTGAATGTCTTAACTGTTCTTCTTTTGTCCCCAGAGAACGGTGCACTCTAGAAATTTCTTTTGTGCCTTTTGGACAAGTCTCCTTCAAGGTAGCAGATTTTCCAAGAGTATTGTGCAAGTCGGGGACAAAATACGCTACTACTGAATGAAATGCGTAAGATGTAGTAATTGCTCTAAATTTATAAGATGTTCAAAAGGATAGATTCAAGAGTGAAGAATATAGGCTAAGACAATGCCATTGTCTCTTCATATTTCATTAATTGTTCTTTCTAATCTTCAACCTTCATTCTCTTTCACCTTCCACCATCATCATCTTCAGTACTGTTTGTTTCTTCCCATTTCATCATGCTAAGTGGTTCAGTTGTCCGACCTTTGAGTTGATTAGTGCACCCATCCTTCCCATTCCCACTAAAATGTCTCATGGGGCAGGGCAAGTATGGGTAATATGATTACCACCCATGGAAGGGGTGAATCTAGGCAGGTTTTTGGAAGAGATACTCTGGGATACCTTGGGAAGTGTTACACAAGAGATTTTGCAGTAACAAATTAAGAATTCGCCCTAAGGTCCAGATGTTGTGGGATAGGCGACATTGACTGGGATCTTGCAGGATATTGGCTGCGAAAGAAAATTACATTGTAGTTTATTCTTGTTCCCCCCCAGAACAGTCTATTTAAGCAAGTCAAGAAGCTTGGGAGCTATTGATGTCCCTTAACAAGACAACCATTGCTTCGACAAACTCTATTTCTATAGATTTTTTAAAAACCTCTGAACAATTGAATGACAGCAAACTCATTTGATTACCAAACCACTCTCATTTGTCAACCTCCACTCTGGAGTTCTCTTTAGTTCCATTTTATTATTCTACTGAAATTGTAGAAAATTGACAGTTTTGTCGACTGGTCATCAGGCATAGGTGCTGGGGAGGTGTACGATTTTCGAAGAGGGTGGGGTTTGACGCAGTTTTTGCGCAGGAAGGGCGGTGCCTGCGAATCTCTGCAGTGAAAACGTGACCTATGACTAATTTTTTTCTTCTTTTTTATTTTGCAGACATCCTTAGTCGCAGTCTATTGCGAACACCTTTCTTCCCGTTGTGTCGCTCTCGGTAATCACCTGCAACAACCTCTAGATAATGCTCTTCTCGATTTCCAGTTACTTCCAGATTTTAGAAACCTGAATACAGTCTTTTGAAAATAGATACAACACCTAAGGATGGCTGAAGAAGACTCTAGATGACAACTTTATCTTTAGATGTTTATTTTTAAATGACTTTCACCTAGTTATCTCTGACTTTGTTATTCCACCTTACATAGACTTGGAGTCTTGACCTTTTCCCAGACAACCCTCATTGTATTCTGAATGATTTTAAACAGGAATTTAATGTATATGGACCTTTTTGTTCTGTCTTTTGTGACTGATCTGCAAAAGGTTTCTGCTGAAATTACGACATTGCCCAGGACACCATTGTGCTTGATCTAACCATGCAGTTCCCTTTCTGTCCATGGTTGTGCCAAGCACTTTGGAGACTTGTGTGCACTTTCTACCAGTCCACTTTTCCTCTTGGATCGGCAATCAAAAAAACCTTGAGAACCTTGAGAAAGAACCTTGTGCAACTATCTGTTGAAGTATACATCTCTTGTTCCAAACAAGAATGTTTTAAAGAGAATAAAATGCATTGTGGTTTTGTTTGTTGTGTCTGACATTATCATTATGGCTAGAAATATGCGTGCAACAAGAAATGGAAATAGTGAAACTGTGGTCAAAACAGTGTTAGTTCGGTTGCCAAGCTGCACTTCCTCAGCAAAGCTGATGCCATGGCTTCACATATTTCTTTCTTCACATCCTTTCAATTTGTTCATATATCCTGTTGACTCTATTGAAAGCTGTAACCATCATAAACAGAGACATGTACAACCCCCCAAAGATTCAGAGTAGTGCTTAATACACAAAGGGTTTGTTTGTCTTTTCTTTTCTTTTTTTACAGTTGGCATTAAATTTAATGGAAAATGTCCAAGTCCAGTTGCATCCCAATTCATCATAAAAAAAAGCCTGTTTTCACTGAAACATAAATATCTGACTGTAAGACAAAAAGGCTTAAGTAATATAAACCTTGCTTGAGAAAATGCAATCTTAGATGCAGTCGGGAGGTCATGATGATGGGTGGAGCTCACTGCAGAGATGCACTTACAGTCAGACTCTAGATGAATGAACCACTCCATTTTACCATGGGAGGTCATGTTGGGTTGCGCTACTCAGCTCCTGCCATTTTTAAAGTAATGGACATCTGCTTGCCTGTGCACAAGTATTTTTATTTATCGAATCTTTGGAGATTCGACCTCTTCACGAGACCAGTTCACATTTCATAATTATTCATAGCGCCTTATGTAGATTTTGAACACTTTAACTGATTCACTAAACAGTCTAAAAAAGATCCATAGCAACCATAAATTGGATGAATGAATCTCTAACTATAATTTTAATCAATCAATAAATGCCACAGAAGTCCAGCCAATGAGAATGCACTGTAATTGAAGTACAATCATGTCTACAATATGTATTCGGTCACTATATACACAAGTCACTGGTGTGGATGTGAAGTACATATTAAAAAAGAACAACAGCAACATACAGAACTTGATTCATACATTTACTATTAAAAGAGATGTTTGGTCAGTAGTGTTTGGATGCTGACACGATGCTAGGGTATAACCAAGGCTTTGTGTAATTTGCATTAGCAGCTTATTTAGATCACTACCCTTCAATGTGAGCAATGATAATACTAATAATAATTAGCAAACACCAATAATAATGCATATCTAGACTATTAAATAAATTAAATCTATAACATTTTAGTGGATTTATTCATTGTTGTTCTCAGAAGTGGCTGCATATGATGATTAGAAGCTATTAAAAACTAGATTTACTAACCCGTTTTTGAAGGTCACAGTCTTCCATACTATGTCTACATTAATAAAAATGAAACAAGACTCAGAAATTAATTTAAATTATTTTATTGTCACCAATTAATGAATTAGGTGGTTCATTTCACATTAGAGCAAAAAAACAAACTCTCATGCTTCTGGCGCCTCCATCATTCATACATACACTATTTCACTTGAGATTACAGCAGAACACTTCTAGTTTAGATAAAAAGTGAAAATTCTATCAAGCGCATTGAACTGCGGTTGGGTTTATCATGATGCTTTGACACAAATCATGAGCAGAGTATTGTCAAACAAAAGGAAAATGCACTTTTTAGTATACTAGTGAATATCTGAGACGTCGAAGTGATGTTTAGATGAAATGCTTAACAAAATGCTTACCCTTCGACTGACCACTCGAACCAATATTTTTAAACATGAAACAAAAATAATAGAAATCCATGATCACCATAGCCTTAAGATTTCTTTTTAACAAAAAAGAACAGTGATGCAGTACAGTGCTATCTAGGGGTTAAACATACACAAATATATTTAGGCCACATTTTTTGTGAACCTTAAAATGGTGTGACAAGTACTCTGAATAAAAATGAAAGAAATAAGGACAAATAAGTAACAAAAAAAAACGGGAAATTAATTTCCTATGGAACAAAAGTAAACAGGACTCTGATGTTTACTTTACACCTTCAATAAAGAGCAGATATTCAAAACAGAAACCCACATGGTTGATTATGTGGATGTAATAATCAACTACCTCATCAGTGCGTCTTTGGGACCATTCACGTTTCAAGTGCAACATAATTTCAAATTATGTCTGTTTAGTTACCAATCATGTAACAAAAATATCATACCATTATCAAGTGCTAACTTCAATCAAACAGAGAACATCGGCATGTCATTATCGAGTATAGGTTTGAACACATCCACCAAATAAAATCTGACCTTGGGATTTAAAGATCTATTTTTATTTTAAATGTTTCTCTGCAGAGACCATAAACAAGAAACGTCAACGTGCATGTACTGTACCTTAGATGATTTACATACTTTTTTCCCTATGACGTGTTACTGTATCTTTAACTTTACTGGTGTTATAACGCATAAGTATGAAATAAATGTCAAACAATGGGATGGAGACCAAACAAGACAAGAATTTTGATTTATGTCTGCAAATTGTATAAAGTCAGTTTAATCTGCCATCAACAAGCCATATCTGACTGTACCAATTTTTTTTCCTTTTTTTAGAGTATAAACATGTATAACACAGACAATCCCATCAGAGTGTATTCCCAAACACAAAAAACACCACCGAATTTTTTGCACTTGCACAAAATCCATCCTGTAGTGCGTTTGTATGCCAACTTATGCTGTCCTTCCAATTTCATTACAACATCAAATCACAGTGTCCTCATTTGTTGAAGTTCAGAGTAGAAAAGATATTTTAGACTTCAAACAGTCCTCCAGAACACAGGAGGAAGCCGAGCCTGATCGTGAGGATGCTGCGGTTGGCAAAAGACACAGTTTTGGTGATCCTGTGAAGGCTGTTTGGGTTTTACTGGCAGTGAACATTCACACGGTAAATGAGGACGATGGTGAGTCGATCTGGTTCTGCTGAGAGCAGTTCATCACAGCTTAAAAAAAAAAGTGGTTTTGCACACAAGCGGCTTCCTGTTGCGCAAGCTGGTGAGGCCTTTACTGGTTTTCCTGTTGTTTTTGCAGCATCTCAATAGCATGATCGATTCTGATGATCGTGATGTAAATGCGGAGTGAAAACTGCTTTGGCAGGAGCATCTACATTTAATAAATGGCATTATGTTGGCTCACCTCAGCAGATATACCCTACAGAAAGAGGAAGCAAACTAACAGCATACAAAATCGAGGATGAGCACTCCCAGTGTGACAGCTAACAGGGCTGGTCAATGGCATAGATTATTTTGGGAATAGATGGTTCAGATTTTTTGTGGCTTCAATTAATGACCCTCTTAGCAAATAATGCTCTGTTCTTGGTCATTTTACGATAGTATATTTATCACTGTGGCCAGACGCTCAGGCGTAGATCTGACTCGGGCCTCCGGTGTGAGCATTGTCAGCTAGTCGTTCTTGGGTGGATTGGGTAGGTTTTACAATGCTGACATAGTCGTGGACATCGACATCCATGTTTTTAGCTCTGAGAGCTGCAGTGTGAAGCTTCTCCAGGAAGTCTGGCATGCCTGTGGGGAAGAGAGGAAGTGAAATCTGAGTGAACAGGTGTCAAGAAACAGCAGCTGCAGAAAGGGCAGATTTCAAGGACGACTAGCATGACTGCAGCCAATTTCTCTAAAATAAAATTCCCAACTGTGATACTTACACAAGTACAGAGTACAGTTACATTCAGCAGTAATGACAATCCAAAGGGAAACACGCTAGGGTTGGGCGATGTCTACCAAACTGGCATTGGACAATATTTACATTAAAATGTCATGATGGTTGACATCATAATGCTCCTGGATTACGAGCCAGGGGATTAACATTTTTGAACAGAATGCTACATTTCTCTTATTTTGCCTAAATATCATATTTTTTCATTTAATATTGCCCTTCAGAGGCTACAGAAGATAGTTATATGTTTCCCAGAAGACACAAGTTAAATTTAAAGGTCTTCACCACCCCAGCTCTCGATGCATGTTTTTTCGTATTGGGGCATTAGTTGTTTGAACCTTCTGTAATAGTTGCATACGAGTCCCTCAGTTGTAATCGGTGTCACACAGTAGTTGACAAAATCAGTCATTGCTGGACAGAGTTCAAATACACAAAAATGCTCCAAAACAATTTGTGGGATTTTTCTGAAGAACATCAGGCAGTTTAACTGTTTAGGACAAACAAGAGACTCGTGAACAACTATCACAAAGCAAAAAACTAAACAAAAAAACAGCTGTAGATCATTCAGAAAAGAACACAGTATTCAAGGGAATGTAAACTTTTGAACATGGTCATTTTTATAAATCCTTTTTACTTTTTTTGTGGGCTGTATGTAAACATGTCTTATGTCAAATAGCTTATTCAGGCCAATAAATAACCAACAACATGCATTTTGATGCCTCTTAATCTGATATTAAGAAATTGCTCTGATGAAAGTTGTTTGCATGGCTTCTCAAACTATGGCTCTGTGTAGTAAATGCGGCTCCATCTTAAACCACGTGAAAATACCATACTTCAATTAAGTGTTTGAAATAAATCCTTCTGTGAGCTTCTTAAATGGAAAAATAAATAAATAAAATTATTGTATTCTAAGCAGTGATAAAGACTATGTTGATTAGCCTTGCATTATTATATACTTTATCATAATAAAACACTTTATCAGATAAATTTTCTGTTTATTCAGCTTATCAGAGCCAGATGGAGATTTATCACTGATCACAAAACCATGTTTCACTGACAAGATGCTCAGGACTTTTGCCGCTCATGCCTAATGTTACCATTACGATATCATTGCTATTTATCATGCAGCCTAAATTATCACAACAGTTGTGCTACTTCAAATTTTTGCGGAAATTGACATTTTTGACACTTTGATATACATTTATATCTTATAAATAAACTTTTGTTACATTAAATTAATCAGAAGTGACCGTAAAGATGTTTATAATGTGTCCTTTACATTTATGTAAATGTAAATTCTCTCAATTCCCATTGCCAGACAACCCACATAAGACAGACGGCTCACCACTAGACACCATCCAGCTGACGCAATAGCGAGGGAAGACCGTCTGGGGATCATCGCTGTAAGTCAGCAGGTAATCAAAGCCATTCTGTTGAGACAAGATAACTAGATTAAGACGGCAAACTACGACCAATCGCCAGACCGACACACCAGAGATTCCTAATTCTCACCTCATCAAATGACCTGTGTGGGCGGATGACCATCTTGGATTGGTAAGAGTGAACTCGGACAAACTCTTGGGTTTCTGGGACACTGGGGTGTCTGACGGCTCTGAACAGAGAAAAAAGGCACACTTAATATTAAGGACACACCTCAACCAATTAACACATACTAAAATGTCACTAAATAACACCTGTAAAATGGCAACGAACGTTACCTGGACACTAAGATCATTAAGTTGTTCTCCACGTCAACCTGATACCGGCGCACATAGACATAGTCTCTGGAGTACATGGGATACTGCACAGGAAAGGTCAACAAATTATCTGGCTAAAACATCACTGGCTATTAAACAGCACTGCAAATAATAACAGCTGTTAAGATGTACATTTATTCTATGAATAAATACTTTTTAAGAATACTGTTTATTTGGATTTCTAAGCCAATCGCTTTGCATGCAGTAATGGTAACCTTTTAGGATTTTGACCTTTTTGTAAACTTTAATCAAAATTCTTTAACAATGTAAATGAATCCAGGAAGGCACATTGTTTGTTTCATCAATCAAAACAATTCAATCTTCATTCAACTAGTACTACATTACACATCTGTTAATTAGACTCAATCACTGACCATTGCGAAAATCACAAGGATGTTTTCTTGTTATGACAGCTTGATCCAGGACTTACTGGAAAATGTGTTGCCCAATGAACGACCTCGGTGCCTGTGTTGACGTCCCTGTCCACCACGTCCAGTTTGATAACCAGCGCGTCCCACTTCTTTCTGTACTCTGTGTCCAACTGGAGTAAAGGGAAATATTTGGGGGAGTCTAAATATAACATTTAAATACCAACCACATGCACAGACCACGATATAAAATCTTTAACAATATCAGGTAATGCCTGCAACATGTAATAGGGTTGCCAACTCTCACATTAGGCATGAAAAACACATTCTGTGTCATGCCACCAAAATAAATCTCACACCCAATAACAAGACAAAAACGCAGTTGAATGATGCTTTCTCTGGCACACAACATTCTTTACAAACTTTATTCTGGAAGGACACATGCATATTCCCTTTGTGTAAAACAGTCATAAGATCAAGCCCATGCAAATTGAATTTCGAAGATCAAACAGGTGCAAGAGAAAAATGAATGCTATCATTTATGTATCAAATATTTGCTTTGGAACGTCGAGGTGATACGAGTATATTTCACAGAAACAGCAACTGTTATGAAGTCTAATTGGCGTGCCTCGAATTTAAAAGAAAAATAATGACGGTTACATATTATTGATGCGTTTATAAGACCTGCAGAACATCTGAGCCATTTTATTTTTCTTAATTTTCTGTAACTTTACATTAGGGCCGGACGATATATATCGTACGATATATTATGCGCATCTCATCAGTAAAGCCGGTTCTTTGATTAGCGCCAAATCTTCGT
>JAUMHP010000059.1:4712575-4723169 GCA_032361065.1 Enteromius trimaculatus
TTTAAACAAGTCAGGGTCAATTTTCAATAACCCCCCCCCAACCCCCCCCCCCCCCCCTTTCCCAAACACGGTGCCTCTCAACACTTTGTTAATTATGTGCTATAACCCACTCCCGCCCCTAGTTTCAACAACCACAGTGCCTGGATAGTTCTCCCCATGCAAAATACAGATGACACAAGCCCTCTTTCTGCTTTTAATGCCAGCAGCCCTCAGCTTTTGAGACCTGAGTAGGCAAATAATTATTTGTTTGTTCTCCTCTATTGTTTAGTTAGTCAGCTAGTTTTCAAAATAACTTTTTTTTTTTTTTTTTAGTAAACATGACTTTTTCCCAGATATATTTCTAGAAGATTTTATACTAATTGCCAATAGTAAGTGCTAGTCTGCCGATTTTGGACTGTGATTTAAACTTGTTTAGCAATTTGCATGACAAATGAAAACATTCAAAAATCAGCTCAATGTTGCTACATAGGAAAGTTTGTTGCTTTCGTGATGTTTTGATAGAATGGCAGTGTGTGTATCTCACTTTATTAGGCCTAATTTTTCCTAAACGTTTTATCAGGTGTCTGAGAAGTTCAAACATTTTACAACTCATCAAAGTCGTATAGCGTATTCCAGACCTAACTTGTATTACTCTTATTCCTAAATTAAGAATAAGAAACAAGATTACTGGCTACACTCTCCCGCCCCCAGTACTTCAATGCTTGTTTTCCGGTCTGCTTCCCCCTTTGGAAAAACAGACAGTGGGGTGTTTTGGTTTCCCTGGGGATATAAAGCAAACATGAAAGGCAGCAATAACAGACTTGTGGATTTGTAACGGAATGTTTTTATATTTGGCCAGACTTATTCAGCAGGACTCAAAACAGTTTACAGTGTCAGAAAGACCATTTTGTTTAAACACCAAATTTATTTGTGAGTGGCAGACTTGCTGGCAGGGGTCAAAAACCTGGGTGTGTCTCAACGGACACCAAACAACATTCTGGTGGTGCTACAAAGGTAGAATGTTATGACACCATAAAAGTTTATTTAATGATGTTAGTTAATTATCAAAAAAATACTTGGAACTTTTGGAACAGACACGAGACAGTCAAAGACCACAAATGGCATAATTGGTATAGACACCAGTGCCCAGCCCACAATGACTCATAAACCATCATCCCGTCAACAGGATGAGGAATAGTGCTGAACATTTCTGGAAAAACAACTTGTGTTATTGTGTAATAAAGGTAATGGGATAGCACATTTTATTGTGAGGTAAAGCAGGAAATGAAGCCACTTCCATTCATCCCACTGCATGTTTGTGGTCTGGCTGCCCCCTTTTGTGGGAAAGTGTTTGTCAGGATACATTTATGTGAGCATGAATGCATTCCCTGTCTAACTCGCATGCACAGGGCATTTTTCACACCACGAGCAGGAACTATTCCAGACTGCCATACGTGATAACTGAGCCCCATTCGCTGGCCTTTCTCTTATTTCTGTCATTCACCCCGTCACCTCTACTGGCCACACCTGTTCTGTCCCTTTAGATGCTGCTAACTCATTTGTGTGTTGGGCCGTTCAGCTGTTCCTCCCTCACGTACCATAGTGCTCTATTCAAAGAGTTGCATAACTAAAGCACGCAGCAGCACGACATGCCCTGCAGCGTCCTGTGTGCGTGTCCGGTACGTACCGCGTTCGGTACGTGTGGCAAGGCACAAGAGTTTATGCCCCACTGCTCTGTCCTCTTATCTCTAAAGCTCTCTCTTTTTTTTTTTTTTTTTAGTTTATTTTTCACAGCCCTATTCCAATAAAGCATTTTTTTCCCTCCAGTTTCATTTGGACAAAGTCTTGCCCTATGTTTTTCCAGTCCCTTTTTTTTTTTTTTTCTCACCCTTTTTGGTCTTGTGAACTTATGTTGACACATTTCATTGTCTGTGGTTTTGGACCCTATGGGGAATTCGTAAATGGCTGACTTGCTCAGCCAGCACTCTTCCATGAGCATGCAGCGCGCATTCTTCATCACCACAGCTAGCACCGCAGTCTTGGCTCAGATATAACCTTTCTGCAGGAGTGGTCACATTTTTTTTTTCCCCCACTCGTCCTCCCAAAGAGGTGGGGGTGATATCTTGCTGCAATAGCCTTTTAAGGCACCCGCACTTGCCGACCATATGGTACATCGGCCTTGTGTCTTGTCACTGCAACATTTTTCTGCTGTTCACACTCACATCTCACCTGAATTGTTATATAAGATGACAGGCTTTGTGCTTTCATTCTGAATGTAAGCCAAGATATTTGACACTTGGTTATAGTGGTTGTTTAAGCTTGCATTTCTATAGACTCCTAAACAAGTAGAGCAAGTACTTTTTATTAAAAAGAAATGGAAAAAAATGAACTGAAAATGATATGAAAATGATCCTACTCTAGGAAAATGCATTTATTTTCATTGAAAAGGGAGTGCAAGCAATTATTGTATAAACTAAATCCTCTTTTTGTCTTGTTAATGTTTAACTCCAACACCATTACTAACAAGGAGTCCACAATGTCCCTGTTCACTCCATAATGCTGTTGGTTGATGGTAGCACATGCTGCCTGTTGTCTCAAAAGCACCTTTCCTTTCTTCCCCTTCTTTCCCTCGACACCCTCCTTGGTTCCTTTCCTCCTGTGAATGATGGGACTGCAGTGATGGGCTTTGATAAGCTGCCCTGGTGGGGAGTGCTGCTAATTTCTATCGGCTTTGCCCTGGCCACCGCTATCATCGTTTGGTTTGCTGTCTGCCCTCGGCTCAAGAAGAAGATCGAATGTAAGTATTTGTCCTTAGTCTCTTGTTAATTGTAACCATGTAAACCTACAATTTATGTTATCATTAGCAATTGAACTATGAGATCTATCCAGTTGCACAGTCTCATTGAAATAATAATAATAATAATTATTATTATTATTATTATTATTATTAAAAGAAAGATAAATGTGTGGGGTGCCTCAAGGATTTGTGTTAGGCCCATTAATAGTGTGTATGTTTTTATTTTTTTTACATCAAATTTTAAAGGTTTTTATCTAAGTGTGTGTGTGTGATATGTATACAGTATTCAACATTTGAATTGGATCAAAACTTTTATTAAATTTGTCCTAAAACTCATACCCATTCTTTGCATAATCTGATATGTTCTTAAAATTGAACTGAAAATTAAGCCTGGTTCTCCCAATGTTTTTTTTTTTTTTTTTCTCGTTATTATCAAATAGGAGAACAGAGTGATGGTAATGTATAATGTTCAGTGGTATATAAATAAAAGTGATCGATTGATTGATCTTGTCTTATGACAACTTTGATTACCTTTTTTGATCCACTTCAAATGTTGATTACTCTATACGTACATACAGACACTTTAAATTGGTAGTTTTCAGGCCCTATTAAAGTCTGGACAGCAATCTGTAGACATGTAAGATTTATTAGCCTTAGGCCATGCACCAGGTGTTCATTGCAGATAATACCCTGCAGATTAAAGATGCTGGCAGTGGACAGAAGATTTAATCAGTCACTTAGAAAGACAATATACTCTTTAAATAAATGGATTCAATACAAATTAAGCTCTGTCAAATCTATATGTGGTTTATTATACTTGTGTAAATTATACTTTTTCTGTGCCTTTGCACTTGCCATGCAAAAGTACTGGATTTATTCTGTTACAGTTGAAAAATGTAGAAAAGTGTCTTCATAGCTGTGATCTCCATTACAGTTCATTTTAACAGACGTTTCATAGCAAGCATATGTTTTATTAACCTTAAATCACATGACGACAACGCAAAATTTACTTTCAAAAACACACTTTCAAGAAATACCAGCTTTAAGTTAGGGTGTTACGGTTTGTTGTATTATAGTTCTTTAACACAAACCAAATCATCTAGTCATCATCACTTCTTTTTTTTTTTTTTTTTTTAAATTTAAAGCTTTATAGTCTGGCTGTGCACTGACTGCCTAATTGGGTCAGAGTGATCCAATAATTGGTCTTTGGCTAGTGAATTGGAATAGCCATGCTCCAAATGAGGTGTTGACAGGGAAGTATCTCAGGCTTGTTGAGCTAAGGAGTATGACTGGTTCAATGTGGCTTTTACTTCTAAAATAGAAGGCGTGTGCTTTTACGGATATAAGCAGATCAGTGGACAATGGACTGAGTTATGTCAGACTGTCCTTGAAACGTAGGGTTATAGTGACAATTTAAGCAAACAGTTGAAAGTTTATATAATCGAGCGTTCATGTGGTGGCCATGTGAACTGTCAGTGAAATAAAGTGCTTATTACCTTTGTAGTTCTCCCAAATAATTGATCAGATTCACCCTTACTCAACTAGTTATGCTTGTCAAAAAAAAAAAATTAATAAATGTATTGACATTAAATTAAGCATTCAATTGACCCATATTTGAAATTAAATGATAGGGAAATTTCTAAAAATTCCTATTTTAAAAATATTGATATGTACAAGTTTAATTATAATTTATTTTAATATTAAAAAAGGGTTCAAAGGAATTGCTTGGGTGGTTAGTGGAAGGAAAAAGTGGGAACAAAAATCAATTTAGATCAAACAATTTAAAGAAGTTCATTAAATAATGAATACAAAAATCATTAAAATCTAGAAATATAATGGAAACAATCTTTTCTAAATATTTTATTTATTCAGTATATGAAGATGATCATATTTGGGGGTCTGTGGCAACAAGAAGCCCCTGTATTATAATATAATATAAATTAATTTAGATTTTTCTTTTTCTGCTTAATCTGTGCCAATTTAATGTACTCATCTGTTATCTTAAGCTGATTATCTGTCTTATTTGATATGCAGGTAAAGTCAAGTCTTCCAGTCCCTCTGAGAGTCCTCTGATGGAGAAGAGGGAGATGCATGAAGCTCATAGTCCCATCCTGAAACCTGTCCCCGAGGAGTCCAGTGCCATGCCCTCTATCACCCCCTCAGCACCTCCTCTTTCTGAAGAGCGCAGGGTCACCTTTGACATTGGAGATTCAGATGATGCAGATCAGAAGGACTGCAAAGAGTCAGAGACGGGCAGTGGTGAGTCTGTAGGCCCCGCATGCCATGTCAGTCATGACATACATTTAGTGTTTTTGTGGAAGATCAGTCATGTAACTTGATTTCTGTTTTCAGCAGCTCCAAAGACTGCCCATGTTCATTTCACCAATGGCCCCGCTCACATTCCTAGCAATGGTTACTCTCAGTACCACACAGTTCACAAGGACTCCGGCCTCTACAAAGACCTGCTGCACAAACTCCATCTGGCAAAAGTGGGAGACTGCATGGGGGAGGGTGGCGACCGGCCCATCCGCCGCAACAACAGCTACACCTCCTACACCATGGCCATCATTGGCATGCATGGAGATTTCAAGCCCAAAGAAGGTGACTTCCGTGCTTCCGAAGATGGAGACAAAGAAAAAGCCAGTGCCCAGGAGAGGAAGCGCATCCGCATGGACAGCTACACGAGTTACTGCAATGCAGTGGCGGAGAATGGAGCACCTGAAGGTCTTGGTGAAGGTGATGTTGCTTTGGAGATTGCCGATGATGATGCTGGGAGCAGCCGTAGTTCTTTGGAAGAGGATAGAGCCGATGCCGACAGACCTGAAGTGTCAATGCTGTTCCAGTTCCTGCAAATTCTCACCGCCTGTTTTGGTTCCTTTGCTCATGGAGGAAATGATGTCAGGTAATGCAAATGCAAGAATTCCACAGTGCTCAAAATAGATTTCAAAATGCATTATAATATTAAGCATTTTAAGAAATTTAACTAGTAATCTTTTGCTTTCAGTAACGCAATTGGTCCCTTGGTTGCCCTGTGGCTAGTGTATGAGAGTGGGTCCGTTACATCGAGTGCACCAACTCCAATCTGGTTGCTGCTGTATGGAGGAGTGGGCATCTGTGTCGGTTTGTGGGTCTGGGGCCGTAGAGTAATCCAAACCATGGGCAAGGACCTGACCCCCATCACCCCGTCTAGGTATAAACACAGCCATGTTGTCACATCAGACAGCACCTGCTGTACAGAACACAACCTCCCAACTGGCAGACTTCCCTAAACAATGTTTTGTTTAATTTCAGTGGTTTCAGCATTGAGCTTGCCTCAGCTGTCACTGTTGTGGTTGCTTCCAACATTGGTCTTCCAGTTTCCACCACTCACTGCAAGGTAAAATGGGCCTGTATGCAAAACGATCTAATGCAAATCAAGTCCTAGATGGAGGTTATTTGAATGAAGCTTGATGTTGAAGGTGTATTATATATATATTTTTTGCTTTCAGGTCGGGTCAGTGGTGGCTGTCGGTTGGCTGCGCTCCAGGAAGGCAGTGGACTGGCGATTGTTCAGAAACATCTTCATGGCCTGGTTTGTCACTGTGCCCATTTCCGGCCTTATCAGCGCGGCCATCATGGCCCTCTTCACCTATGTCATTCTGTGAGGCCTTGAAAGTCCACTCTGCCTCCCTTTCTGCTCACGAGGAGCCCCTACCTGCAACCAAGATCCCCAGAGAGAGGTGGAGGGCATATCTTAAACTTCTCTGTCTCTCTCTACTTCTCTCCCCCCTCTGTCATCCTTGTGATGAGTGGGGATGAAAAAGGCCCCTATCTAATAAGAGCCTGTGATTCTTGGCTGCATTATTTTTAGCCTGTATTAATGATTTGTGTGCATTGCACCAGGTCACATGTCATAGGCCAGAGAAGAAAAATGTCTTCAAAAAATTGTTGCCATTTAATTTCCCTCTTGTACATATGTCAAATCACATTGTTTTCGTTTATGTAATTATGTACAGAATTCTGTTTTTTTTAAGGTAATTGAACAATTACAATGCAGTATTAGCCTTTATTTGAAATACATTTTTCATTACTTTCATAATTTGAGTTCCTTAGAGAAGCTGTGTTTTGGTGTGAAGAATTCAGGGTGTTATTTTTCCACTTTCTCAAGCAGGCCTAACCAAACTCAAATAGAGCCTTATGACACACATTTTCAGTAGAGTCTTGTGAGGGTTGATTAGCAATGTAAATTGGTTGCGCACATCATGTTCCTTAATACAATTTCAGTGTCCTTTTCCAGATGTATTTTTAGTTCTTTTGTAGGTTACACTACAAAACAGGCCTCTTGGTAAACTAAACAGTTGTTTTCTTATCATTTTAAGTCCACTATTCTTCAATGGTTTGCAGGATATCAGAATTTTGCGGTGATTTACGCCACTGTAATTGAGCTATTAATATTTGCTCTGCTTTGCCCAGCATCTGATAACAACTATAACGGACCGACTTGCGCTTGGAGATGGTTAAACATCTCAGCAGCTAATGCAAATACTTGTGCTTTTCCTTAAAGCACAGAAGCACTCTGCTGTAGTTAGTATGCACTTGGCGACTCTCGTAAATGCAGCGCGTCCTCAAATGTTTGCTGTAGATAATTGAACTCAACACGTTGGATTATGACCCATTGTGCTCTGTCACAAAGGGTCGCTGTTTGTTGCATACTGGATGAAGTGTTACTAGGATACCCCAACTCTCGATTCACCAGTGCTACACTGGTCAGGGTTACTCAAAAGATAAGTTTATTATTAAAATGTCCCTTTGCCAAAATTAATTTGGCAGTCATTTGTTTTGTCAAGAAATATCACCCAAATGAGACTCTTCCTTTTAGAGTATTACAGTAATGCTTTGCTGTGACGCTTGAAATCCGAAAAGTGAATCAAATGGAGTAAAGTTTCCTTGTGCTGGATTCGAGAACATTGGCGTTCCTGTAAATCTTGACAGATTGTCTAACTCTTCTGTTCTTGCCTTTTCGTAGACCTGCTTCTGTAGTTCTTGTGAGGAATGTATACCAATACAAAC
The DNA here is from genome assembly GCA_032361065.1 of Enteromius trimaculatus. Classification (NCBI taxonomy): domain Eukaryota; kingdom Metazoa; phylum Chordata; class Actinopteri; order Cypriniformes; family Cyprinidae; genus Enteromius; species Enteromius trimaculatus. The sequence goes on from JAUMHP010000059.1 coordinate 4,720,401, forward strand.
ACCGTATATGTATATATTTTAAAAAAGGTTTGCTATCTTAACCCCTACAGCAACACAAATGACTTGCCCTATTTATTAGATTGGTGTGGGAATGGGTGTTAAAATGACGGTTTGGACTGAGGGCGGCAGTAGCTTCTGCACTGGCGTGATTTGGTTATGAACACATTTAGACTCTACATAGTTGCTGTAGTTGCCTTAAGGATGTTTCTCTTTCTCTTTTTTTTTTTTTTTTTTTTTTTTTTTTTTTTTTAAACCAAAGAGAAAAAGGTGAAACGTTTTGTTGTCCACTGGGCTTTGGGGTTGAAAGAATAAATGTCTTTTTCAGTATCACCTGTCTTTGCCTATTGATTTTTAAAAAAGAAATATCTGTTGTTCATTATTAAACCATATTTATGATATACTTAACATTTTAAGCTTCACATAAATATATTAGCTGAATAGATTCACAATTTCAAATATAGTGATCAATTTCATTTCATTTTAATTATTATTAAATCGGGCAAAAACGCTAAATATTTAAATTTTGGCCATTAAAACGTATCAGAAGAGACATGAATTTAGCAGCAAAGCTAAACAATTACAAAAAGCATTTCTTGACAGCTCAAAAGCCTTTTTCTGTATGCAGTAAAACAGTTTATCATGAGGTTGTGGGACATGGGGACCGGCAATGATGCATTTTTGGTCCAAAAATAAGCTGGGACAATGCAGATGATATAAATAAAGCTCAAATGAGCACCCAAGGACTGTGGATGGCGCTGGCCTGGATAACTGTCCTAGATATGTTCTAACACTACCTACATCTGCTGCTCAGACTGTTCTGTCTAAGAAGCCATGTAATCATCTGTTATTACACCCACCTGCAGCCTGGCATTAATATGAACGCTGGACACCCACCAGTGTTTACAGTCTTTATTTGGGGAAAAAAAGCAACCATCACAAATTGTGTGAAAGGTCACTATCCATGTTTTTTGTCCAAGTGGTACATAAAGTAGGTTAGAATGAATAAAACAAGGAATTTAGGTTTTAAAGATGTTAGCTGGGTTCCACAGCTGCTTGACATGGTCTTATTTAATATACACCGTATTCTTCATCACTGAAATCCTCTAGAAAAAAAGGTCACAGTAACATAAAATATTTTATTTTATTTAAATGATTTTGTCTTTTTTTTTTTTTTAACAATTTTCATAAAATTATTTTTTAAATTTGTTTATATTTACTGTCCCCCGCGCACACATTTCTTAATTTCACCTCCTAAATGAACAACTCACCAGAACTTCTCACATTCTCTTCACCCTGCTCGCTGTGTTCTACAAAAGAACAAAACACAGTAGTTAAAGACTAGAAACAAAAAGGCTATATGAAATATGTGGTCAATTATCAAAATGCTATTATCACTGCAGAAGTCAATAAGTCAGCCATTCAGTTTCTAGAGAGACAACACGCATGACAATAAAAATCATTGAATTTTAATGAAAGGATGCATCTTAGACTACTAACTGTTTTCCTCTTTAATTATGGATACAAATAATGTAATGTGAAGCGTTTACCTGTGTTCTGTTGAGAGGCTGTGCAATAAGAGACACGTGTTACATAACTTTACATAAGTCAGCTAAATACTAGAGCAATACAACTGCTGTATAAAGACTCATCATCTTATATAGGCCTAATATTAATATTGTAATATTGAGATAATCATAGAAATCAAATAGCCTAATGCAAAGGAAACATTGTCCTGGTGTCTTTGTTTACTGGAGTGTACTATATTGTAATTTAAATGAATTTACTTACTGTCATCCTCAGAGTTTGAACCTGAATAAACAAAATCACACGTTCAGTTCACATTATCTGTCTTCAAAGGCCAGTCTGCACAGTGTGTGTCGTACTGACGCCCTCGCGTGGTGATAAGCGGGTGTCCACCGAGAGATACCTACCCATGGCCGCGTCACTTCCGGTGTTCGCTCCTACGTTAAAACGAACAAGAATTCATCACATGTGGCAGTACAAGAACACTTTGTTTCCACAAAAAACAAAACAAAGTAACACAAATATTTGTATCCATCCCCAGTAATATGGTAAATGTGGCCTGTTTCACCAAATATGTCATGGCCTTCTAACAGTTCAAATCAAATAGGCTTAAAAAAAGACACAGTTTTGGCATAAAATATCTTAACACTGGACAGTAAAGTTTCATTAATAATTTAGAAATTACAAAAAAAAAATGTAGACCCTGTTTTCAATGCATAATGTCCAATGTTTTGTACTGAATGTGTTTCTATCTAGAAAATAAAGTTTCCTCAAAAAAGTCATTGTCTTTACCTGTAGCATCGGCCAGTGCCTCTCTCTCACCATCTAGGGTTATTCAAATAGTATAAAAATTATTATTATTATTTTGATTATAATAATTTGCCAATCTAATCGCTAACTGCATATCATTTGCTCTATGCTGTACTCTAACTTTATTATTGTAATAGATATGTGTCATCTTACCATCACTATCTTCCTTTTCAAGCAATTTTTGCTCTGTAAAAATCAGTTCATGACCACAAATATTAATATTTTTCAACAAAGATCCTGAGCAACAAAAGGGAAATAAATGAGACAGAGACTACTTACCTTCTGAGACGTCATCATCTTCCTTCCCTGTAATATATATTTTTATATTTGTCAAATAAAATTCAGTGTTAAATATTTAATGTTTCTATCTATCTATCTATCTATCTATCTATCTATCTATCTATCTATCTATCTATCTATCTATCTATCTATCTA
>JAUMHP010000059.1:4723269-4740124 GCA_032361065.1 Enteromius trimaculatus
ATCTATCTATCTATCTATCTATCTATCTATCTATCTATCTATCTATCTATCTATCTATCTATCTATCTAATCTATCTATCTATCTATCTGTCTACCTATCTATGTTACATATCTGTATTTTTTTATTATTTTCTGTACTGAATGTATAAGAAAATCAATTTTTGTAAGTATTTGTGTTTACCTGTAGTGTCTGTCACTGCCTTTGTCTCTCCATCTGTTAAGGTTCAGATGATTCAGATTTGAACAAAACAAGATTTTCTCACTGATTCAAAGCATACTGAGCGTGAGTAAATGACCCTTAACCCACATTTTGATTCGCTTTACATTTACCTTTCACATGAGCTGCCTCATACTCAAACTCATCTGAGGAAACAGATATGAAATGACGTCAGCTTGTGAGAATCTCAGCGTACAGTTAATGTGCAGAGATATATTAGCATCTAACTAAGATAAGTTGTATCAGTGAGTCAGTGACCTCCAGAACCAGCAGAAGTTACACAGAGCAAAGCAGGCTGACATGAGAAATAATGACCCACCCGTTTGTGGAGTCGTGCTGTTCTCTTCAAACGCTGATGTCAGACAAAACACAGAGTGGATGTTTACTTTGCAGTTATCTTTTCCCCTTAAATCTTTGACTGTGATAATATGCAACACTAGCTGAAAATAGTGTTACCTCTCTCTTCTTGTAATGTAGTCCTTTCATCGCACTGCAGAGAGGCTGAAATGACTGCAAACACAAAAATGTATTGTTATTTAATTTCTGTCATATACAGTTTTCTTACTACTCCACAAGCAGATAATATAAACTGCTAGCTATTTGGCCATCTATTACTAACCGAGGATGAACTAAATGGTTATTATTGACTTGTTTTCATTAATTATTTATGTTAACTAAGCACAGATTATCCCAAAACAAAACAAATGGAACATAAAACAAATTAGCTGTTAAACTTTAATAAATAATAAGGTTTACTAAAAAATAAGCTGCCAAAAATAAAATGAAATAAAACGTCAAAAACATGTTACAGGTGTGATGTTTTAGAATTCCCTGAAAATAAAATAAAATAATACAACAAATAAATAATAATTAATGAAAAATAAAAATAAAAAAATATCTAAAAAAATGTTTAAATAAATGTAAATAGTTAAGTTAAATTAAATTAAATTAAATTAAATAAAAAGACGCAAAATGTTACGGTTGTGATATGTGCAGTTTTACATTTCTCTAAAAAATAAAATAAACTGAATAAATATTAATATTAGTTAATATAATAATCAAACTGTCTAAACATTAAATAAAAACATTACACGCATGCATAATTGTAAATTATATTGAAAAATATAAACATTATATAATAATGTTAATAAAAATATAATAATGTAGTTTTATTGTAATTTAAAAATAGCAAGAAAAAATGTGCATGTCCATATATATATATATATATATATATATATATATATATACACACAAAAAAAACATTAGCATTATATAATAATGTAATATTAAAATATAACAATATAAAATAATAATATAGTTTTATTTTAATTAAACAAATAAGAGACCATTTGTGTTCAAAACTTGCATGAGAACGAGAGAGAGAGAGAGAGATCAGATAAATTACACAGACATCAATACAAATGAGTGATGTTATATGTTATATTGTAATCTTACCACTGTGGAAACCTGCCACTGCAACAAAGAGGATTATGGGTACACTAATTCTCATCTTGGATAAAAGAAGTGGATGCCAGACAAATTGAAACAAAGTGCTAAATGTCAGTGTGCGTTTTGAATCACACATTTGCCGGCGGGTCCTTTTATATGTTTCCTGGCATCACATGCTGTGGTGGGACAGGCTCGTCTCTGTTTACCTGCCAGCAGCTGGATGGCACATCTCACCCGACACACAGATGTGCCATTATTTCTAAACTCAAAGCTTTTCATTGTTGACTCTGTGATCAGACGTTCCTGTATTGTGGTCAGTGGTGACTGGTGTGAGAATGGGTTGGATGTTAATTTGTGTTTTCAAAAGTAAAAGGTCATTTCCTCTCCAAATTGGTTTGTGTTTGGCATCTTAGTAAAGGAAATGATTGATTGTGCTCACAGATGTGATGTCACTGTTGCTGGCACATGAGTTTATTGTTGTTTAGTGTGAGTGTAAGGGGTCATTCACACAGAATGCTATTTTTTTTTCCATTCCTCTGTTACTTTTCAGTTCCCCGCCTCCTCAAAGTAAAAGCAGCCTGATCTAAATTTATATACATTTTACGACCTCACTTGTACGAATTCATATTTTCCTTGCCAATCCGCGTGAATTTGTATGAATGGCCTCTACGTAACCCTGCTCCCTAAACCTACGCGTCACTGGGGTTTAAACAAAATGTACGAAATCGAATTAGGTCGTACAAATTGGTATGAATTAGCCACCTCGAATTGGTCATGAGACCGTGTTGGTAAAAGCGTATTATGTGTGAATGGCTCCTAACATTTCCAAAGCAAAATTATTTAAACCGCTGCCAGGATTAAATAATTGCTCATTTTGACTATAGACACTATTAGCCTATAGAAAAAGGTAACTTTGGGCATGGGCGACTCAAATTTCCTAACGCAAATAACATTTCATGCCGAGTTTATTTGTTTGAATAGAAAATACAGATTAACTTAAGTAGTGTTTTTAAAGTAAACACTGCAGTGAAGTTTTTTCTCCTTTGGCACACACACTAAACCTGTTTGCACTTGACCAGTATGTTATTTTTATGTATATATGTACAGTATGTTTGTATTCATGCATATTGTTTGTTTTAATTTGTATTTCCTTTTATTTATATTTATTTGTTTTTTTGTGTGCTTATTTTACAATTTGTACACTGTTTATGCAGTATAAATGAATGTAAATGTTTTCATTGTTTTAAAAGATACATATTTTGGCTAATATTATATAACCTTCATAAAGCAAAGCAAATTATGCATTTCATGGTTAATCTTTTATTATTCCTTGTCACATTTAATTTCACAGAACATTAAGTCTTTAATAACCAAACACCTGATTACTTTCTTTTATCATAAAGTAGACCTATAAAGACAATTAAATATTAAACTGTTTTACATTTCCTGAATGAAATAAAATGAATTAATTAAATTAATTAAAATAAAACAACACATTCCATGTTCCTGGTATGATGTAGCTATTTTGCTGTGTGTGCAATTTGCTTTATATTCCCCTGAAAATAAAACAAAATACTAATATAAAAGAATAAAATAAAATAAAAATGCTCCATATAAGATTTATTATGCTTTGTAGATTTTGTTTAAAATGATTAAAAGTAAAACAAACAAACTTGTAATATGCATTATGTTGTTTGAAGTTTGCTTTATATTTGCTTTATATATTTAGAACAAAATTAAATTAAATAATAAAATACATAGTTACAGAAAATATGGTCCATGTTTCACGTAAGATGAAGAAAAATAAAATAAAATAAAATAAAATAAAATAAAATAAAATAAAATAAAATAAAATAAAATAATAAAATAAAATAAAAGAGAAGAAAAGAAAATTCATGAACACAAACGCATATTCCAGAATGTAACATAACCTCTAATTTATTTTGGACGAATTAAGTTTAGTTGACAATCGACATAAATTCGAGACCGTACGAGAGATGTAGCGCAACACGAGAGGCTTTTATTTTGAATATCAGTAAATTGTGTCTTTTATTTTGATAGTCGTCTTTACCTGTAGCAGTCAGGCGCACTGCGCATGTCAACGGAAGTGGAAACCGGGCTGCGAGATGACCAATATTAAAACAAAACCGACGTGCAATTAGGCGGCATGTCAGCGAGTATAGCTCAGCAGTGAGGCTCTGATAGCAACGCTGCCAGATGTCGGTGACCCTGCGGCGCTTCAGGTCCCCTGCAGCAGATGCGCGGTCTACATTCACAACCCTGAAGAGAGAGAGGACGAACGCAGGGAAGCAAGGTCAGTACTGCAAGCATGCAACACGCTCGACCGCAGTTATGGACTCAGTCTTAAGAGCGTTCCATAGTATGCACTAAATGCTTGGCTCATATATACAGCCAATTTCACATTTTTACTCTCTTAAAGGCTGGTGTAGTTTCAGTTTTGACTTGCCGTGACTGTATCTTTAAACATAGTGTGTTACACTTGTGCTGTCTACAAAGGGAACTAAATACAATCGCTGGGTATGTCTAGAGATATTTTATCTATTAAATGAAAGCATTTTATAATCTTCAAAATATTTTGTGTATCCTGTTTTGTTACTTTAAATAACAGTTTTTTTTTATTTCCACTTCTGAAGAGTCTTGAGTTTAAAGCATTGAGTAAAATGTTACATTCAACTTAATATATTTATCTTAATTTATTTTCCAAAATTAAGTTCTAAACAAGTATTATTTTGAGTTGAAATTGAGTTTTCTCTTAACATGTATTTATTGTTTGTGTCATCAAATACAAATGTTTTAAAAAAAATAATGTTTTTATCACAAAATGTGAAATGGTAAAAGTGATCTTGTGAAATTTTCCCTTAATTACATAATGAGCCCAATGCTAATTCTCCATCTTGTCTAGAATGAGAAGACTTCCTGTCCTAGTCACCCTCGTCTGGGTCTGCTCAGTATTTTACACGGGCATCTTCCTGTTTGTGGGAGGCTTCCTCTTAGTCAGGCTGGAGGTCAACAGAACGAGCACCTGTGCAGATGTCTTGTCTCCAGGAGCTCAGGTGAAGGGAGATTTCTGCCTGAGTGAGCCACGCTTTCGAAGGGCAGTGGTGCTGATCATAGATGCTCTGAAGGCCGACTTCACCCGCTATGACCCGGAGAACACAGCACCCAGGCCGTTTGAGAACAAGCTGCCGGTGATAGATGAGATGGCATCGTCACACCCCTCTCATGCCAGACTCTACACCTTTCGGGCAGATCCACCCACCACTACCATGCAGAGGATCAAAGGCTTTACCACAGGTTCCCTGCCCACGTTCATTGATGTGGGGAACAACTTTGCATCCAACGCCATCCTGGAAGACAATCTAGTGCACCAACTGGGCCAAGTGGGTGAGTGAATCTGCAACTTGCATTTTCCTTTATAGCCAACCAGTAAAGAAATTATATTTCTCTAAAGAAAAAGAAGAATATTTATTTAGGACCACTTCGTTTTTTTGTTGTTGTTTTTTTAACATTATGTCATTATTTAAAAAGTAATTTCCCACCAAATCTGTTTGCAATGCAAAACTCCCACAAAACCTTTTTAAATGTTTTAAAATATGCTGATATAAATATGATGATTTAAATAAAACAAAATTGTATTTATAGTAAAAGTTGGAATTAAAAAAAAAAAAAGTGAATTATCAAAACCCCAAAACTTTTAAATGTTCAAGATGACAGTAAATGATATATATTAATTTAATTTCTGTTTTTGAATTTTTTCATTAATTTATTCATTAAAGAATCCTGAAAAATATGTATCATGATTTCCACAAAAAATGTTTCTTAAGCAGCGGATCAGCATATTAGAATGATTTAGTGAGACACTGAAGACAGGAGTAATAATGCAGAAAATTAAGCTTTGCATCATAAAAATAAATAACTTTTAAAGATGGATTAAAACATAAAACTTTTATTTTAAATTGTAATAATATTTCAGAATTGTACTGCTTTTATTATGTTTTTGATTAATATAGCAACCTTGTTGAGGCTGATGAGACTTTTTCAAAGCTTTAAAAAAAACGTCATTACATACAATTTCTTGAACAAAAAAAACAAACCTAAACATTTTGTATAGCAATTTTTATAGTTACAATTTTTATTTTTTAACAGTTTGTAAAGTTACCATTTTATCAAATTAAAGGACTCATGTTTACATTACATGATCATAGTTTTTAATCATTGTTTTTTTTCTTCTCATTTTTAAAAGGCAAGAGAGTTGTTTTCATGGGGGATGACACGTGGGTGAATCTTTTCCCCAAGAAGTTCCACAGGTCACTGCCCTTCCCCTCCTTCAACGTGAAGGACTTGCACACCGTTGACAATGGCATTCTTCAAAACATTTACCCTACCAGTAAGCAGAATGATTAGCACATCAATGAGGAACTTGCTTGGTTGGTTTAAGGTCTCACTTTGTTTACCTTGTAAATAGACGAACATATCTCTCATGTTTACACTGTAAGCACGTTGTCTGAATTAGTGGCTAAGGTTTTTTTTTTTTTCTTTTGCTTTTTTCAGTGGAGGGCGATGACTGGGATGTGTTGATTGCTCACTTCCTGGGTGTGGATCACTGTGGGCACAGATTTGGCCCGGATCACCCTGCGATGGCTGAGAAACTCTCCCAGATGGATGGAGCTATCAGGTTAGCAGCAGTCTCATTCATTTACCCACATTCTTCACATGTTTGTATTATATGTTCATGCATTATGCATTTGTTTTCCTTCTGCTATTCACCAGGTCAGTGATAAAGCGCCTAAAGAACGACACCTTGTTGGTGGTCATGGGTGATCATGGAATGACAGACACTGGAGATCATGGTGGAGAGAGCCAGAAAGAGACAGATGCTGCTCTGTTTCTCTACAGTTCCTCTCCCTTATTTCCAGAACTAGGCTCCCAGGTATAAGAGATACTGTTATGATTTGTCTGTATTTAATATTTTACTACCAGTGGTGCATCCAGGTAAAATTTAGCTGGATGACCAAATGGACAAATGTTTGGATTGTCACAAAATATACTGTAGTAAGAGTAAGGCTGTAGGCAATGCTATTAGTCTGCAATTGCATGAAAATTAGAAGAAAAAAAAAAAATATATATATATATAAAAATCCTGAAATGGGGGTGGAATAAAAAAAAAAAGGTGCTACTATGAAAGAGGAATTTAAATGTTGTTTTTGGGTTATCTTTTGTCTTTTTCCATGCATTTTGAGTTCTACTTGTTTGTATTCGTAGGTGGAACCAGAGGTTGTACCTCAGACTGATCTGGTGCCCACGCTAGCACTTTTGCTGGGAGTTCCCATTCCTTATAGCAGTGTGGGCCAGATTCTTCTGCCACTTTTTCCTCAGAATGGCTCCCGGGGTGCACCTACAGGACTCAGCCAGGCTGAGGCGCTGTGGATTAACGTCAGACAGGTTAGAGGGAATACCTTTTAAGTCTGTGTTTTAAGATGCAATAATATTTGCCTGCATTGCCTTGTATTCATGTTTTCATGTTCATTATTACAACAATTGTGATGGATTCTGTCTAATTCTTGTATTTTTACTCATCCGTAAAGGTAAACCGCTTCTTGGAGACATACTCTAACATGGCCAAAGACATTCCACCAGACAGTCTGTCCCAGCTGCGGGCTGACTTCTCAAACATTTCCTCCCAGTACTTAGCTGCTGTCCACAAGGGCCATCTTCCCTCTCTCGAGCTAGTCGTCTCCATGCAGAACTATCTGACAGCTGTCAGGGAGACTTGTAGAGCCTCCTGGGCCCGTTTCAACCCTTTTAAAATGACTGCTGGGCTCTTAATCTTAGGAGTTGCCTGCATGCTCTGCTATGTCCTTTCTGAGTTGTCTCACGTTGTGATTCAGGAAGGCCTTCTGAAGTTGCCCATACTATCAGGGTTGGCAGTAGGACTAGTAGTAGCTGCAGGTCAGCTGTTCTTGCAAGGTTATTTGGAGCTCTCGTGGTGTGTGGGAGCTGCAGCACTTTCTTCTGAGGTTTTGTTTTTATGGAGGACTCGAGGACTTTCTCCAAAAGAGAGGTGGTCACCTTCTGGCTTCCTCGTGCTGGCCCTCCTGGTGCTTTTCCTGCGCTGTGCCTCCTTGCTCTCTGACAGCTATGTCATCTATGAGGGCAATGTGGTTACCTTCTTGCTCTTCACATTGAGCATATATGTTCCTCTCCGTCTAAACTGGGATGGACTCCTGGTTCCACTTCCGCCACCAGACACCCAGAAACCACCTCGGTTGCTCCCAACAGCGCTGCCATCCTCAGTGGTTAGACGCCAGGCCACTATCTTGTTGGTTTGGTTGGGAGTGCTGGTGGGGTCACTCTATCTGTCCCTCTCTTTCCACAACTGCAGAGAGGAGCAGGGCAGCTGCCAACCCTCACCTTTCCTCTCCCCGCTTGCAAGAGTACAGAACAGTCAACTTCGCAACCTTCACTATGTCCTCTCACTTGGCTCACTGGCCTTGTGGGGTTACCTTCTGCACCGTTGGCTCAGACATTACGGGAATCTCAACTGTACCAGCCTGACAGTGTTTTCAGCCTGCTTCCTCATACCCCTTGCCTGTATTTGCATGGGGTTGCACTGGGCGGTGAGTGCCACCCCAGAGGACTCCTTTAGGAATTTATCCGAACTCATCAGTCTTGCTCAAGTGTTTCTGCCTCGGGCCACTTTCTGCCTGCTGGGCCTGGGACTACTTCTGATGTGGGTTGATCCCATGACAGTGTTCCTCAAGTCAAGGACTCCATTGAACTCTAGAGGAACGTCCATGCCACCCGCCAAGTACCGAGCCAGTACGGGAATCAGTCCGCAGGCTGAACTGCACCACCTCATACCACAGTTGTATCAGCGCATCAGACACTCGCTGGAGGATGGGGCCACAGAATGTTGCGAAACTGATAGCAGACCAGCCGTGGAGGCTTACGGGCTGGGTACAGTGTACTCTGCCCCATTGGTCCTGCTTTGTGGACTCCTGGGGTTGGTGCTTCTTCTGCTCCATCCAGAGAGAATGGCTCTTGCCTTCCTGCTTCTCCTGCTGGAGGCCGGAGCCATTCTGCACATCCACGCCTGTAACGTCAGCCTCTCCAGCCTGCACGAACACTCCAGTAAGTCACCAGTAACGTTGTTATTTTCAAGTCTTATGTCTTGCTGAGCCATTACACGAGGCATCTAATCTTTTTACTTTAACCCTCCCAGATGGTTTCACTGTGCCATGGGCTCCAGTGGTTTCATGGTCTCTGGCAGCCGCCCAGTTTTTCCATGCAACAGGACACCTGCCTACCTTCCCCTCCATTCAGTGGGGTGCTGCGTTTGTGGGCTTTCCTCAAGGGCACACGGGCACTGCACTTCCTGCAGCATTGGTGACCCTCAACACTTTCTCCTCTTACATTATCTTTGCAGGTAACTTAACACTAGATGCAGGATACTCTCAATATTATTCACACTGGATTTGTTTCTGTATCAGCATTCTCTTTGTTGCGAAGCTTTCTGTACGTTCTTTCTAATGATCACTGTCTAATTTGCACATGCAGTAGGTTGTCCTCTGCTTCTGTTCTGGCCTCTGGTTTGCGAGGTGCGTGGGACCCGATCTACATGCTCGGCAGGAGCGGAGGAAAGCGAGGACGCTGTCATGGAGATGAGACTAAGAGAGAGCCCTCAAAAGTTCAGCTCGGGTCTCCTGCAGCTTGCTGCACGCTACCTCTTTGTGAATGGAGCGCAGGTACTTTTCTTAATGCTTCCATTAAGTCATTTTTCAGCAGCATTATTAACTAAAACAATGTTTCTGTGACCCCCTATATAGTGAAATGGTGTTCTACAGTAATCACAGTAATTTTTTTGTCATTCACCAGACTGTGTGAATTGTTCCAATAAGAAAAATGTGTTTTTGGGTGGTTCAATCATATAAGAGTTAGTGTGTAGAGGCTAATGTTTTCTCATTTAATGAGATTTGTATGCTTGTGCAATATGGATCATAAATTATAAATAACTTGTTTACCTTTAGGTTTTTGCATCAGTTTGTGCTGCAGCCATCCTCAGGAGACACCTCATGGTGTGGAAAGTGTTTGCACCCAAGTAAGTCACCATCTCTTTTTGTTTCTTTTTTTAGTCTTTTTTTTATTTTAAGGTATTGATTAATGACTGTGCACATTTTTGAAATGGACTAGTTGGTGGGTTGAACAATGGGGGTTGGTATTGTTTGACAGTGTTGTTTTCTACAAGGCCCTTTATAACATTACTAAAATTCACCCACACACCACTCGCCTTTCACGCTAAGAGAGAGTTTAGCCCACTAACTGTCATGCTTTATGAGTGGATGATGTTAACCCTGAATTATGACATGAGATTTATGACAACTCCCACTTTCACAAGTGGTAAATTAATGTAGTGAAGCACTTTGGTGAAATCTCTACAACACAACTGAAAGAAGTCGCAACACAATGAAATTGGCACATCACAATGGAAACGAACCACAAAGCCTAGTGGTTAGTGCGTCGACATACAGTACAGCTGCGCTCACGGTGACCGTTTGATGAGTTTGATTCCCGTTTCGAGGTCCCCTCGATCCCGCCCCCCTGTCAGCTCTCTACTGTCCTGTCCCAATAAAGGCAAAAAAAAAACCTTGTGTTGTTGATATTGATGTGCTCATATAATAACTGCATTCTAAGATGGTTTTTTTTCTTTTTTCGGCAGACTGATGTTTGAGGCTTCTGGCTTCATCGTGGGAAGTGTTTTTGTGATACTGGGGGTCGCCATGGTTATGAGGGTGGACATATCAGTGAGCGGGTTATTTAAGAAACTCCTCCCTCAGAACTCCAGGTAGCACTGGCTACTCTGACCACGCCCCCTTTTCCTCCTACAAACCCAATATAGAACTCTTCAGAGATGCGCTGGTCATCCTCCTCAACTCCACTGCCAACTTTACCAATGGAAACCAGATTTGTTTTTCTTCTGCCTTTGTCTATTTTGGACCAAACAGGTCTAAAGCATCTCCATATTTCCAAATACGTGAGAGAAGTCGATAAACCGAAGTTGATATTTTATAGAAGCAATTTAAAAGACTGCAACAGTCATTGTGCTTTCGACAAGCTATTGAACTGTCAGCCTTTGTTGCTCTGCTGCCTTTGTATTGAATGAGAGAGAGAAAATTATGTTTGTGCATGCCTTTTTACTGCCATGTTCCACAAGGTCATTATAGAGACGATTATAAGTTATTATATTGAAGGGCTACATGAAATCCACAGTGTTGCAATGGTATGAAAACAAAAACCCCTGCTGTTTGAACATTTAAAGAGCCAGTTTAGATTTAATGTACATTCTTTCATCATTTCCATCCTCTTGGGGTTCCAAGTTTCAAAGCAGTGATCTAGACCAAGCTGCTCCATACAATAAATTGGATTGGGACCAGGCACAATTGTGGTCACTATTCACGTTCATTGTATGGAAAAGAGCAGCTTGGATATTCTGCTATTTGTGGGCTACTGCTGAATGTCCAAGCTGCTCCTTTCCAAACCGTTTCCCTTCCTTTGTGTGTTGCTAAAGAAAAGAGAGTATTTGGTGTGTAAATGATGAGATTGGTTTTTGGTTGAACTGTCCATTTAATAGTTAGAAGTGCATGCTTGAGGGCGTCATTAATTTCAGCAGTGAACAGGAACTAATCTTTTTTTGTTTTGTTTTGTTCTCCTGCTTTTTAATGTGTTGTCCTGTCTATTCCCTAGCAATAACCACTCAAGCATCAGGGTTGAACCAATAACATGTAATATTCTGCACCGCTTAAAAGGTATTTTTCACTATTATTTTCCTTTTAATTATTCCTCACCTAGATAACAGGTCACTAGCTTTAACGGTTGCCTTGTTTGATGTTAGTGAATGACACTTCATTCAATTTGCGTTGACTGTTATTTATTTAGCTATCATATTTACTAATAGATTTAAATGACTTGTATGATCTCATTTATGTGAGAAATGTATGGGGAAGATTAATTACATCATGTGCTCAGGTTAATTTAGCCATAATGCAATAGAAGTATTCTGCTCTGCATGATGCATTTGTGTGTGTGTGTGTGTGTGTGTGTGTGTGCGAGGGGGGGGGGATTTTTATTTAATTTTTTTTTTACATGAGCAAAATACTGTCAAGCCATACAGTGGCTTTTAATGTCTTAATGTGTGGTTGATTGAGTTAGCTGTGAAAGAAATCATTTTAAATGTCTTAAAATTGTTTTAATTGATAAAAGGGAGAAAATCAATTAAATATTTTGTACAATTTCAAATGGTTGTTGTAGTTTGGTTCAGTTGCAGAAGCAACCGTTGGCCTGCAGAGGGTAGTGTTTCATCTAAAAACACCCAATGAAATCTAATTAATTCTGTGCTCAGTAAGTGCAAGTAAATTCATTAAAAAGTGCTCTATCATAGTTAGTACTCCGGAATGACCACTAGCATCTGTCTGTGATTTCTGTTATGCTGATATTTATTTCCTTTTTAAATAATAGTTTTAAATAATAATCACCATTTTTCATCAAATTTAGGGGAGTGTTTTTTTTTTTTAACAACAGTTGAGATAGAGGTGCATTTTACAGTCTTTATCAGTACTTGAAGAAAACTAAATCTGTGGTTAATTTTTACAGAAATGTTATATTTTTTGTATCAAACACAAAAATCATGACTGTAAGTAATGTGGTGCCCCATTTTCAGAAGTGGTTATGGCACTGATATATTGGGTATATTGGGTTGCACTGATATATAAGTTCTGCTGCAATCTTTAGAATTGAAAATACAAAAATAAAAACAGCCATTTTTCCAGCATAAACAGCATGGTTTCCTGAGTGGACCCATTTATCAAACTTTACTGGAATAAGGAAAAGGCAATCACTTTTTTTATAACCTGCACTCAAATGAACACAGAAGACACTCTTTAAATTAAAATGTTAAATTGACATGCTTTTGCACACAAAGTATACATTTTAATTGATTTTTATTTTTAGTATATCAAGTTCATAATTAAATGAGCAATTAGCATTTAATTTTAGTTTGTTTACTTTAATAACCCTGTCAGCTAATACCACAAAACCCATCATAATTCTTGATATGAGGTAATCGACTCATAAGAAAAAGCTATTAACTGAGATTAAAGCAGTATTCCCAAGAAAAAGGCTTTTAGACATTTTCAATAGTGAAGAAAAAAATATCACAATGAATGAAATGACATAATAATAATTAGAAATTGTGACTCTATATATACATATACACACACTGATCACGTAAAAACACAACCAAAACCAAACCAGGTTATTTATTTTAAAACTCATCAGTGCTTTCCCTCAGGTTTTGTTTGTTTTTGTTACACGTGATAGCAATGTAAAAAACAGAATCAAAACAAAACTTTCAAATTTCCCAGCCATTCAAAACACAATTAGCCAAGCAGGTGGATAGTTTTTGTGGCCTACATCAAAGTAGGAAATACCTGTCCATCATCAGTGAAATTACCCATGACCATCTGGGGCTGGAACATAAACAAACTAATCTTACGTACTTTCCAGAGTGCCCTTTGTCCCTGAATTACAATAGATCTCAAATCATAGCAGGCTCACTGCACAAACATAAAGACAGATTCAAAACAAGGAAAGTTAAGAGACTAAGCGCATTTTATCAATAAACCGATCCGCTGAGCGTAACGGTAAACTTGCAAGGTCCATTTAGCAAACCAATGCTACTGTTTATCTCAGAAATAGCTTTAGCCTTTCTGAATTCCTTTAACAGCAGACCTCAGTTTCAGTCTGTGTTATGGGTACAAAGTCTGATCGGAATTTTCTGCTTATCTGGAGAGAAAGATCTATAAAATTCTGCATACCTGAAGGCTAGATATGCATGAATTCTTGAAAATGGCACTCCCATGTAACCTAACCTGGCAGTCAAAAGGGGATTTTTCTCTGTCAGTTAATATTTATCTTTTTCGCTATCTAGGGTGGCCAATTTCACACTGAAAAAGAAAACAGTTCACAGTATTTCTGAAGCCAGGACAAAAAATGAAAAATACTAAGCAAATTAAATCAATAAATAAAATAAAATCAAATAAAATAAAAATAGTGATTGAGTGAACAAATAAATAATTCCATTAAGGGACAATATACTCCCCATTAAATAGATTTTTAATTACATTTTGACCTTTCCAAGGGCAGATGTTCTGACCTTATTAAATATATCATGTATCTTCTTTCATGTTAATTCATATATATATTTAATAAATGCAATTAGAACATTTAGGGCTTCAGACATGGCACTAGAGAGCATTTAGATGTTTTTGCACGAACTGTTTAATGCAGCTAGAGATGCAATGAGTGCATTTACACTGCATTTATCTATATATACAATTGCTTGAATAATGTAAGGAGATGAATGTGATATATAAAATATATTGAATATGGAACTATGAAACTATTGCTTACTTTCAATGTCAAACTAAAACTACCAGTAGGTGACAAGTCAATGTCTTAATAAATGAGCCATTGATTCAATTGGTTTAAAAAAGCTGATTTACTCAGGAATTAAGAAAATGACTATTATATGATCATTCTGTTTCTGCTGAAACATATTATGACCTTAGAGTTTAAAAGTTTAAATATTTTAAAAAAGAGTTATATACATTATGTGATGCTTCTTTTGTAAGCTTGTAGGCTACATCTCAGGACTTTTTTGTAGAAATCAAAAAGGGTTCTATTTATGGTCTGTAGACCATTTAAAATTTTGTAAACATCCAGGATGTGCACACATCATGGTTGCAGAAAACCAGGGAGAATTAGCGCTCACAGTGAGAGATTAACAGAGAATTAATATTACTTAATATAATAGAATATTTTGATTAGGTATTATTTTCGTTAAAATTGTTAGTGAGTGGGATACGTCTTACAGATCCATTTGCCATTACACCTTGTCAATGGGTAAACGATGCAATGAAATGGCCAGTCATCCAGTGGCCAGAGATTGTGAAACCCCAGCTAAATTTGCATAATGTAATTCTGAGATAAATAATTAGGACATTTGTGTTTATTGCTGTAAATGATTGTATCAGTGGGCTTGAGACAGTTCTCTAATTTTCATTTTTAACATAAGTCTACAGAATGCAAAAAACATTGTAGCACAAAACAGCTCCAAATAACGACAGAACCTTATAATTCCAAGGCAGCAATAAACGGTTAGAGTTGTACTTCTGAAGTTTCAAATATATTGACTGTTTTAAGAATGGCATTTAACTTTGCCCAGGCCGCTGCTGGGCTTTGCGCATACGTGACACCCGAAGACATTAAAACTCATTAGCTTCAGGGCATCAACGATAAGAATCTAACTTTTTGGAGACCTGTAGATGTGATGAGTTTATGTTGTATGGATTCCAAACAGATCTGGCAACTGTGCAACCTAACTGCGGGAAGAGGCTTTCTTCCCCATTGAAAGAACATAAATTTGAGCCTCTAGTATAAATAAGCACTGTGAGTCGTGGGCGAGCCTATACAAGGAAGACAATCTTTGCCATTCATATTGAGCACAATAAGCTGAACCTCCAAATGAACAGAACATTTTGTTATTAGAGCTTCTTGCAAGTTAAACAACTTTCGCCAATTACTAACCGCAAATATTTCGCAACTCCCGCTCTGAAGCTTTGACAAGACAGTATTTGTTGATAGAGGACCGATAAAACATCTCTTTCAAATCTACATCTGTTCTCGGTGTAAACGAAAGCCAACTATTGTATGACAGCAGATGATAAAAAATCGTATTAATACTGAGGATACATGTTACATAACAAAATTATTGTATAACTGGATGAATTTTATAATGTAATGTGTTAGCAATACTAACTTAAGGTCAAGTGCTGTCCACATCAAAATAAAAATGTTTATTAAAAAAATAAGGAAAATGCATTTGATTAATACACTGACTTCAATACAGATTTTTAATGTGTATATATAAATAAATAAATACACACACATACACACACACACACATATATTTATATAATGTATCTTAAGACACTGAAAATATAATTTAATTTTGATTCAAAAAAATAAATAAAACAAATATAATATATACAAAAACGGCAGTAGTAGTGGAACATACAAAAGTTTGACTAGCATTCAATTACTGTAGATTATCTGTAATTTCTTTATCACCTCCTTCTCAGACAAAGCAGCTTGATTACGGCTTGATTACCTCTGGACCTGCTGAAGTTACTGCGGCCCAGGTGGAAGTGAGCCATCATATAGGAAGTGACACGACATGTGGCTCATTCCCTGGCAATCTCGAAGTAATGAGTGAAAACTGAATGCAGCTGTAGTTAGAAATCAAACTGCTTGAACTCAATAGAGGATCAAAGTCATCTGCTCAGAATGGAGGCCTGGCTGTGTGTCGAGATACAGCCCTTGAGAAAGTCTTAATTGAGCAGGATATCAGGGTATGGGCAGATTATTGTTTTTTTTTAAATAGACTTTAGTTCTGAACAAGTAATACATGTCCAAGGCCTTCAGACATTAACTGGCTGTATTCCATGCATATATTTAGCATCTACATGTAGATGCACGCCTGAAACATAACACTGAAGTATTGCCAAAGCACAAGCCATTTCTGTACACACTTCAGCTGCTGAGAGAAAATATAGAATATAAATCCGTAAATGAATGGTAATTAACAGTAACGTAAAGAAACTGCTTGTCAGCATTGTCATTTTTAAAAACTAAGCAAGTTACATCATAATATTCCAAAAGCATTCATTGCTTACTTGTTACATTCATTGAACTTACATGTTCGTGCAGCTTTCATGTTGGGTTACAACCAAAAAACACATGAACCAATGCATTAGCGGTACTGTCAATCAAATAACTTGTGGTTTGGTGAGAATTTGTCAGCTTTGATATTAAATATGTTCCTTTCATAAGAGTTAATACGTTACCTAAGAGAGTCATAAAATGGTCATTATCGTAACCATAATGATTATAACTGTTATATCCCGGACAAGCCCCCACATTTGTGTTTAATTTCCAAGACTGTTAAGGGTAGAGGACACATTTTAAAATAAAATAAATAAATCCCAGGTCCCAGGTTAACCCTGGTAGACAGTATGGTGGTACAAAAAGAACTAAGGACAAAATATATATATA
>JAUMHP010000059.1:4772106-4807444 GCA_032361065.1 Enteromius trimaculatus
GTTTCTGATTCTGCCTTGCAAAGTAATGTCCCTTTACGGTTGTGACCCTGCTACATGCTCTAATGCAGTAATACTGTGTAATGCGGATGTCCTCCATCCTTCCCACGGTGAAACAAGATCCGCAGAGCAATAAAACAAAGTCTATTAACTGCTCCAATGACCAGTTAGGGTCCTCATCGGGCAGTTCTCCTAACACCAAAATGTCCAGACCAGACAGAAAATAACGTTTAATTGTCTCTTCACCTTTACAAGATGGGACACGGAAATGAAATCCTGAAAATAGTGGTCAATGTAGCGTCCGTTCTGGGAAAAAAAAGAGTGCAAAAAAGAGTGCAAAAAAATATAGTGGTTTATATTCCCGCCTGCGAGGCGCTGAGTATTTCTGGAACTTGGTTGAGCTCCAACAGCTGCTTAATCCTTGTTGACGGATAAGTTCTTTAACACAGAAGTGAGTCGCTCAGTCGTTCAGATTAATATGCAAGCTGTTTATTAGGAATACAAAGGATAGATCAGGCAGGCTGGGTAATCTACGATGAACAGGAACAACAAAGGCTAAGCAAAGGGTAGTCAGAGTCCAGGCAAGAGTCGAGCGAACAGCAAACGGTAATCCTAGGAGTGAGAAAAAGTTCGAAAATCCAGGGGAAAGCTAAGGTCAGCGACGAGAGATCCAAAAGCTAGGAACACGAATTAAACTGGGAAGACGGCAAAGCAATGAGACATACATCAACAATGATCCGTGACGACATACAAAACACATTCGGGTTATATACACATGAAACTAGGTCAGGGGGCGGATACAATAATAAGCCACCATGACGACAGATGAGCGGGGCGTGGGAATGAGTCCGTGAATGACAGAAAACATAAACCATAGAAAGTTCGCTGGGGACTGTTCCCCTGAACTGGACTGGCACATCCAGCTAATCATGACAAATAGATAGAAAGATAGGTTTTTTTCTTCATTCTTAATTTAAATAAGCTTTCTAAATAAGCTGGTTCACTAAATCAAAGTTTATTATATTAGAGGGAGAGTGAATTTTTTAGGAATAAAAAAAATATTATGCAGAAAAATGTAATTAATTGAACACTTAAAAGAAGCAATGGCTACCTTCATATGAGGTAAATGCGCTAAAGCATATTCTTCTAAACATCTGTGCAGACAGATGCCTCACACAGAATGATAATTAGACGCCACAGTGTCCCCGGTGTCCTCACATAAATTGCCTATAAACTCCAATTCACAGCTTCACTTTATGAGACAAGATTTCACACAGTACACATATACGCCAACCAGATATTAAAAACAAGCACAGATATAATAACCAGTGCTTCTGATGATGAATGTGATTGAATTATCATAAAGGTGTTATCTATATACTGTATATTTTTAACCCTGACACAATCTATGTATCAAAAACACTATGCATTTTAAAAAATCTGTGTCAAAAGCCAAGTAGAGAGAGACAGAGACAGCAGAGTCGTGTACATCTGTGAGTACACTTCATTTCTTTTTCAGGAGAGTCATCTAAATGTTTCAGGGCAACATAGCTGGCCTAGCTGTGTTGGTGAGACAGCTGTTACCCAAAATACACTGCATCATCCTTTGAGCTCATGTTAAAGATATTCCACTCTTATTTCTGTGAGATTGCTGACTTGGTGCACCCTTTAATGCAAATCTCTAAATCTAAACACTCACAGGGATCTCGGTTTTCCCCTGAGCAATAAAAATATAGGTCAGTATTGTATTTGCTTGTTTAGGGGTTTTAATAAAGAATCATTTATTTAATGTTTTCCTTGAGGTGCCTATAAGACTTTTTACTCAGCCTACATCAACTATTGTAATGCATTATTTTCATTAGTACTACAGCATTTTGATATTCAGGAGATAAAACTAAAATCTTTACTAGTGGGTATAGGACAACACTTACTGTACATCAGTTTAATAAAATACATTCTGTGAATCACATACCTTGAGAAGCCCATCTGTTACTGAAAAAGCACTTCCTCAGGTGTCAATCACCACAGACCTCCATCTCCATATTCAAATGAGTGATCGACCAATATGGGCTTTTCGGTTGCCGATTCTCTAATTATTACATTTAGTCCTCCTCAATTCTGACTAAGTGGTTACAGCTTTTGGGTCAAACTCAGCACAAAATAGAACATTAGCAAATCTTTCATTTACAATTCACAAATGTGGTTCAGAATACAAATAGTGTTCTTTCTATTTCTAACATCCTTGCAGAGATTTAAAGGGTTCCTCATGATTTACTCACCCTCAAGTCATCCTAGGTGTATGACTTTTCTTTCAAATGTATACAATCAGTTATATTAAAAAAAGATCATGCCTGCCTAAACTTTATAATGGCAGTGGTCGAGATTTTGAAGCCTCAAAAGTGCATCCACCCATCATAAAAAAATGCTATAGGTTCGACTGATTGTCGTATGCATGTACACAAGAGAGTAGTGTTCAAGTGATTGACATAGGCATATATAAGCTCTGAGGTCGTTTTCGTTTTTTGGGTGAAATGTTATTTAAAGGATTAGTTCATGTTCAAGATGTTTATGTATTTCTTATTTCAGTCGAAAAGAAATTAGGGTTTTTGATGAAAACATTCCAGGAAATGGTGAACCTTCAAATGGTTTAAGGTAATAATTACAGTTTCAGTGCAGCTTCAAAGGGCTTTTAACGATGAATAAAGGTCATATAAAGTCAAACGGTAGGTCATTTAAAAAAAAAATTAAATAAATTATATATATATATACACAGTAGGTACGGAAAACTCAGACCCCCTTAAATTTTTGACTCTTTGTTATTTTGCATCCATTTGCTAAAATCATTTAAGTTCATTTTTTTTTCCCTCACAGCACTCCAGTACATACAGTACAGCACTCCATATTGACAGAAAAACACAGAATTGTTGATCTATTGATCTAATACAGCCATGAGTCTTTTTGGGAAAGATGCAACAAGGTTTTCACACATGGATTTGGGGATCTTCTGCCAGTTCTCCTTGCAGATCCTCTCCAGTTCTGTCAGGTGGGACTGTAAACGTTGGTGGACAGCCATTTTTTTAGGTCTCTCCAGAGATGCTCAATTGGCTTTAAGTCAGGGCTCTGGCTGGGTCATTCAAGAACAGTCACGAAATTGTTTTGAATCCACTCCTTTGTTATTTTAGCTGTGTGCTTAGGTGCATTGTCTTGTTGGAAGGTAAACCTTTGGCCCAGTCTGAGGTCCTGAGAACTCTGGAGAAGGTTTTGGTCCAGGATATCCCTGCACTTGGCCGCATTCATCTTTCCCTCGATTGCAACCAATCGTCCTGTCCCTGCAGCTGAAAAACACCCCCACAGCATGATGCTGCCACCACCATGCTTCACTGTTGGGACTGTATTGGACAGGTGATAAGCAGTGCCTGGTTTTATCCACACATACAGTACTGCTTAGAATTAGGCCAAAATGTTCTATCTTGGTCTCATCAGACCAGAGAATCTTATTTCTCTCATGCTTTCATGTGTCTTGCACTGAAGAGAGGCTTCCCGTCGGGCCACTCTGCCATAAAGCCCCGACTGCAGTGATGGTTGACTTTCTACAACTTTCTCCCATCTCCTGACTGTATCTCTGGAGCTCTGCCACAGTGATCTTTGGGTTCTTCTTTACCTCTCTCACCAAGGCTCTTCTCCCCCGATAGCTCAGTTTGGCTCTAGGAAGGGTTCTGGTCGTCCAAAACATCTTACATTTAAGGATTATGGAGGCACTGTGCTCTTAGGAACCTTAAGTTTTTGGTAACCTTGGCCAGATCTTTGCCTCTTCAGGCAGTTTCTTTGAAGTCATGATTCTCATTTGCTCTGATATGCATTGTGAGCTGTAAGGTCTTATATAGACAGGTGGCTTTCCTAGTCAAGTCCAGTCAGTATAATCAAACCCAGCTGGATTCAAATGAGGTGTAGAACCATCTCAAGGATGATCACCTGAGTTAAATATATGAGTGTCACAGAATACTAAGGACCATGTGATATATATATTTTTAATAAATCTGCAAAAATTTCAACAATTCTGTGTTTTTCTGTCAATATGGGCTGCTGTGTGTAGATTAATGAGGAAAAAAAAAAAGAACTTAAATGTTTTTAGCTAATGGTTGCAATATAACAAAGAGTGAAAAATTTAAGGGGGTCTGAATACTTTTCGTACCCCCTGTATATAAATAAATAAAAATGTATATGCTTTATAAATACAAATTTACAAATTTATGCTGTTTTCTGTCATGTGCGCAATACATCATTGGGTTAAAAGGTCATGCTTGATGTAAGCAGAAGTACCTAGTCTATGAAAAGTCACAATTTGAACAATAAACTGACACATAGACATTTGATTATTGTTCATTAAACATTCAACAACTTTTGAATGGTCCTCATCCTCCACATAAACAATGACTTGGTACTTCCGTCTACGTCAAACGCAACCTTTTCAATGTAATAACGTATTGTTTGCACAGCAGAAACGAGCAAGGCAAACATTTGTGTTTATAAAGCATGTACATTTTAATTTTTAAATTACAGATTGTTTTGCTAGATAAGACCCTTATTCATCGCCTGGAATCGTTTATAGCCCTTTGAAGCTGCACTGAAACTGTAATATTCAGTCAGTCATTATCTGATTGTTTATGGGATATTTTGTTTCTAAAACCATTTTATTTTTATAATGTGATGTGTTTTAGTCTGTCATAATACACACATTACATACACAGGTTCTGTGTAATATACTTGCGCTTACTGCACCCATGGTATGGCAGCACATTTCTGAAATGAGAGTACAGTTCCTAGCCATATCAGCCTATAAAATTGCTAATTTTCATTTTCCATCAATCTTAGTACACAATGTAACTACAGAAATTTAAAATAGAAAACGTATAAAATAAATAGGAAACGTTTTGGTCATTTTTGAGCTAGATGCTACTGGTCTAATCAGATTCAGTGATTTATGTTAAGGTATGTTAAAAGTGCTATTGCCAGGCCTGGAGATCAGCTGAATGGATTTAAAACGGTAATACTCAACTGTTTAACTCTAGGTGAGTTGAAAAAAAAAAATTATGTGTTCTGTTAAATTCTTCCTATTTAATATTGTTGAAAAATGAGCGGATATTATAAGTGGCATATTCCTTTAACATTGGCATTATAAAGAGATTACAAAAAAACATTTAAAAATAAATTTATAGACATACAAATGAATAAGAAATGAGAAAGATAAAAAAAAGATAAAAAGTCTAGTTCTCAGTCTTGTCAATTATTTTCATTGAGTAATTTCACTGTTCAGCAATAATTGCATCCCCAGCGTCTGAAAAGCAATGCCGTCACTGAAATGAACATGTTATAATCTGCGCTGAGAGTTGGGATGCATTGGGATTTCTAGCCAGAAGTCATTTTCATAAGGTTTTCACAAAGGGATTGACTCAGACGTTATTACAGTGAGAGAGATTCTCATCTTTTATTCTCCTCGAGGCGACCTGCGATGACCTCTCGCTCTTCCTCTGCCTCTTGTCTTTGAGGGCTCATCATCCATCACTGTATAGTCACAGTTTTACGTCTGTGTCACAGTTTTAGTTCTAGCATCAGTCTGTTCATGCATGGTTTGATGCATATTGCTGTCTGAAATCACCAGTTCTGTGAACTGATTGTCTGGCTTCTTGCAATTTCCGCCCCTTGGGTGTTCAGGTCTGCCGGGAAGCAAAATTGCATTTACACTTTCCCAAGCGGATGCGATGAGCTCTTCCAAGGAGGAACGCATGATTTCAGATCCACCTGTGTCACCAAAAATAACATGTGGTCAGTTTTGTTGCATAAGCTGCCAAAGTGGACCAGACTTCATGCAGTGTAATAAGACTATTTGTAATTTGTAACATTGTAACATTTTTGTTTTGATAACATTATTTGAACACACAGATCTTTCTAAAACACCCACATATGAAGCGTTGTGAAGTCTGATTCTAGTCAATGGTCTGGTTCTGTTTATATAAACGAACCAGTGCTAAATAAATCAGCTACTGAACATAACTAAAAATAAATAAATCAGTTTGTATCTGTTAGTTGGTATCTAATTTAAATAAATATGTTTAAATGTAGTTTTAATCTGTCATCCTAATCCTAACTGAACGGTTGCCTGGCTGTAATTTAGCTACTTAAAAATAATTATTTGTCAAGCTACACTTTTTGAGTAGCTTTCCCAGGTAGATTGCAATTTCTCTTTATCAACTTAAGAGAGATATAATCCTACTCTCAGACAGTAATATATGCAGTTAGTTGCCAGCTTTGAGTTTGTGCCTGAAAGATACGCATTAATTAATTCTGTGACAAGACATAAACCACACCTCCCTCAGCCAGCTGATGTGACATCTATCAGAACACGCTGAGCTGTAACAGGGTAAAATACATCATACAGCCGGGGGTAATTACTGCAAAAATCTGTGTCACTCCCAGGCCTTTGATGAGGCGAGGCTCAGCACCACCTCCTTGATTTTCCTCATAATTAAAGTTCATTCTCAGATGCTGCCTATAGTGACAAAAGCGATATTACAGTGTGGCTTGTTTAGGAGGGTGCAGAGAGAGAGAGAGAACGTGATGGGTCAGAGCTTGGGTTCATAGTTAAGAATAAATGGGGGAAGGAAATATCCATTGAAATTCAGAAGCATGCTGTGCTTTGCGTTTAGAAGGCGAGAGAATGCCAACTGAAGCAGTTTCACACCATTACCCTGATTAAAGACTGAATGGATGGAGCAAGCATTCAAGATTATCTGATGTCTGGACAAGCTAAATCACAGTTCATGTTCAACGCAAGAATGGAATGGATCAAACTAAGTGCTTAAAATTCATTTTTTAGTGCATGTGTTTCGAACAGGGTTGGAGAACGTTAGAGAAAACACACAGCATTATTCTGTGTGGTGATGTATTTCAACTGAAACAGGAAGACAGGGCGGGGCTTTTTGAGCAGCTCTCCCCTCTTTTTAAAATAGCCAATAGCGTTTTGTTTATATCTACTAAATGACAATTTCCTAGAAACATCAGTAGATTTGGAGTCAGTGATATTGACCTTCAGTAATAAAAAAAGATGACATTAAACAAATACTGAAAACATACTGTCTGTCGTTGTTTCCACATTCATTAGAATGTGAAATTGTACAAGTAAAAAATTTAAAGGGGTCATATAATGTTGCTAAAAACAACTATATTTTGTGTATTTGGTGTATTGCAATGTGTTTATGTTGTTTAAAGGTGCAAAAAAAAAAAAAGATTATTTTACAGATACTGTACATTATTGTTTCTCCTCTAAGCCCTGCTTCCTGAAGCGGGTTGATTTGTATAAAGCTCATCATCCTGAAAAAGCAAGGTGTGCTCCGATTGGCCACTGTGAACGGCCGAATACCACAAGTGTTTGCGGAAATGTTACGCCTCTTACCATAACGTAATGCCACGTCCCTCTGCTATTACAGCAAAAGAATAAAACACATTCCAAATGAGGCATTTGTTGCATTCACTGGGGACATAATTACTGAATATCATCACGTAGTACATCTTTTTACATGTCGTGTTGCATCGCACATCGTAAACATAACACCATGTCTGCATTTGTGCTCAGAGAAACGACAAACAACAAGATTAAAACTCGTGTTTGCACCCCTATGCACAGCCAGCATAGGCTACTCTCCAGGTTGTAGGAGTCCATCCTGCGTAAATACCCTAAACTCACTCTAATATTTGGGTTGAACTGTTCTGGAACAGTGTTATGAATACAACTTATGTCCTCTTTTGGAAGCACAAAGTAGTTTAACTTTCACAATGACACACAGCGTCCAGAAACTGGTTTAACACTTCAGCAAAAACAATAGTTACGCCTTCTTTCTTTGCGTAAACATTTTGTGTTTGTTGTTATGAAAAGTTTTCAACATTGATAATGAGAAATATCAATGAGTGACAAATCAGCATATTAGAATGATTTCTGAAGGATACTGATGCTGTTATCATAGGAATAAATAAAAGTTTTATATATAATAGAGAAAAGTTATTTTAAATTGTAATAATATTATTCACAATATACTGTTCTTACTGTATTTTTTAAAATAATAATAATAATAATAAAACATACTACCCACTCCTAACTTTTAAAAAGTAGTGTAATTGCTATATTTCATAAAATGTTTAGAACATTTATGTACAAATAGTAATTAATGAAAAATTGTGTAAAAAAATGTTTATATGAATTTATTTGAACTTTTAATTCTGCTTTCTTAAAATCAAATTATTATTCTGTGTTCTAGGAATTTATTTAGAAATTCAAGTTTTAGGAATTAAATTCGAACACCCCTACTCGTAAATCACAAAACCTTGCGATCAAACAGCTCTGCATTGGTTTTGCTGCAATCACAAGTCACCACATGTTGTCATTAGTTAAGATTGATGGTCTGTGATGGCAGCAGACCAATACGAGACACACCAAGCCTTCCAGTGATCCATCAAATCAGAGATCTGTGTGAAGAAAATGCTAGCGAGGTGGTTTGCAACACATTTGCTGTGGTTCACAAAATCTGCTTGATCCAGCATGTGGGCGTATTTTGCCAGAGCAATGATTTAGAGACAAAGTCGATAGAACATGTCTTGTTTTCAACCTTAATATTTGTTATGCAACGGGGTGCTAACACCGACGCACAAGCATGAGATCTGCCTCTCTTTGTTATATTAATATAATGTAGGATTTGAAGCTTAACCCGCTGAAAACAGCAGCACTGGTGATTGCTTAGCCTGATGAATCAATATTGTCTTATGGTAAAAATAGCTTTTGCTGTGTTACTATATTGCAGCCATGGGTGTGCTGATGTCCAAGAAGCAGCAGGTGGAGAAGGTGCAGAAGTGCAGCGTGGTGGTGTCCGCATTTAAAGATGGTCTGAAAGACCGGGCGGCCCCAGCAGTGGATGAGGTCATAGCTGAGAACGGGGACGGATCGGCTGAAGGATCTCATCAAGCAAACAAGGAGAATACTGAACAGAAAGACAAGGACAGCAAAGCAGGGTCATTACCAAATCAACAGGCCTCAGCTCCGCCTAGAGAGGAGAATAAGGCCAATCAGGAGGCTTGGGGGCGGCTCCGTGATGGAAAGGGGGTGGAGCCTGAGGATCTGAAGAAGGCACATCAGCTCACTCCTCCTGCCTTTGTGAGGC
Organism: Enteromius trimaculatus; assembly: GCA_032361065.1. NCBI lineage: Eukaryota > Metazoa > Chordata > Actinopteri > Cypriniformes > Cyprinidae > Enteromius > Enteromius trimaculatus. The sequence goes on from JAUMHP010000059.1 coordinate 4,781,310, forward strand.
CAAAGAGAGAGGTCAACGATGACCAACCAGTAGACGTGCCACTTGGGCAAAGAGAGCAGGTAATATGGTTGAATTTTTTTTAAACAGTTGTTTAAATGTCTTTCTCATTGCTGCTTATCTGTCTTTATATGTTTACTGTAGTAGTATTCTCTTTTATTTATACACAACATTATTAAATGTTACATAAATGCATTTTATTTTATTATGTCCCTCAATTTGTAAAATGAATGAATGGATTGAAAATGTTCTAAAATCCAAAAATACCATTTATAATGGTAACTGACAGTAAAATTTAATGTTATAATTAGAAATATATTTTTACTAGTTTCTTTTTTTAAAATATACTTAAAAAAAAAAAAAAATTTGCATGAACCATTTTTAGGGTTTAGTTTTATAATTTATATATAGTATATAGTATATAGTAACAGTTATTATTATTATTTTATTGTTATTTGGTGAAATATAATAACAATCATTATTATCATGATTAACATTATCATTATACATTTTTTATTAAATATTTTTATTGAATTTTATCCCTTATCCATAGATCAGTTCAGTTTGAATGCTTTTATAAAAATATATTCATAACTTGCAGCATAACATATTATTTCAATTATATTTTGTATTATTAATATTTATTTAGGTTTTATTATATATATATATATATATATACACACACACACACACACACACACACACACACACATATTTAACATTTATTCTGGTAGTTTTGACAATTATTTAAAATACATTTATTGAATGGTAATTGACAGCATCATTTATTATAATTCTAATAAATATTTAATTTATTTATTGTTACAATTAAATACAACATGTATGAAATTAAAATAAATAGGAAATTTTACATATTTATTTTTGGGGTATGCTGTATACGTATACACCAGGTCTCAAAAATTAGACATTATAGCAATCACCTCTCCTCACCTCTAGAACAACCTAAGCCTTCATATTCGTTTTTTTTCTAAATGAGACTGAATAACTCACCTAAAATATATACAAACTAGTCTGGCTTTTGTTCTGTCTGAAAGTAGTTCTCTTGGAGGTTATCCTTTCATTTGGAGCTCTGTGATGCACGTATGTGAGAAAATGTCAGCCTGTGAGTATGGGAAGCTGATCCCAGCTCAGCCTAAATGGCAGCTCAGGTTTGTTGACAGTGCGTGGGCGTCGGGTATAGGCTGTGCTGGAAAAACCTGGCTGGGTGGGCTGCGCTGGCGTCTGGGATCAGTCCAAAATTAATTGGGGTCACTGAAGCTTGCGGCAACGGGGCCAGGCCTCATCGCGAGCCGGAGAAGAGCCTCTCCACACAACTACACTCAACAACGCTTTTGTTTACCTGCAGTCTCTCTCTCAGCAGAAATAAAAGACATAAGAGCAGGCAGAATGAGATGCAATTTGGCTCGTCTTTGTGAGTTATGTCTAGATGCATTTGCAGATGTTGAAATATGTTTTAAGAAAATGAATAAACAAACAGGCAATACTGACATGAAATAAAAAAATTACAGCTGGTGAATATAATTGTGAGAAAAAAAAAAGCTTTTGATTTGGCAAAGGGGAATACACTTTATCTTAGATTTTCTTAGAAGAAATAAAAATTAAACACATTTTATCCTCAATCTAATATCATAAATATATTAGATATGATCATATTTATAAGTAATTATTCTATTAATTATTTTAATTAATCTTAATTAATTAATAAATAAATTTTTCGATTTGTATTTTTTATGTCATATCTTCAGTTTTAATTATTTTTTTTATTTAATTAAAAATTGATATTTAGCCATTTTATTAGTATAATGTTTCAGCTTAAATTTCTTTCAGTTAGTTGCCAAGGCAAGGTTTTCACTGATTTTACAGATTAAACTGTTTTTATTACTTTCAGTTAACAATATGACAAAAAGGTCTGCTTATTTAGAAACATGCTGAACGGGATAATGGTGCTGAAGTGTGCACAATAATAAAGTATTAGAATGGCTTTGTCAAGTCAAAATAATAAGGCAATCCATATAATGAATATATGCCCACAAAATGCCAAAGTGCTATTTTTATCGTCCACAGACAGTAAAGGTTCACTACCACTCCAGCAGTTAAATACCAATGGGTCGTACTGATTCAGATTCAGAGGCTCAGTGGCAAGGTGACGTCCTTTGGCTCTTGTGATCGTCCCAGTTCTAAATACAGCAGCTCTCCCCCGCGCTCGTATCACAGTCCTCACCTTCCTCAGAGACACATGTCACAATCTGAAGAGCAAAGACTGAGTGTGTCTGATGCCTACGCCAGAATAGGGTGAATTATTCATCTGGAATTTCTGACAGGTATTTGATCCCTGGTTTCCTAGTAGAGTTGTTAAAAAATCCCATTTAATACACAAATTAGAAAGTTGATTAGGTAATGGTTCTGGAGCTAAGGCAAATTTTTTTAATGCTTGTATTCCACGTTCTTTCACATCGTAATATTTAGCTGTGTGTTTGCGTCAGTGACTCCAGCAGAAGTATCCGGCCATGAGTCATCACAGCTCACAAACCATCCCGACTCCTGTGGAGACGCTTGGTTCTACACCAAAAGTCCTTGGAAATGATCTAAACTTTGAACTACATTTTTGTCTCTGCACGTTTTCAAGGCTTTAAAATGTCTGACCCTGAGTTGCATTAATGTGACAGCTTGTCAATAGTTATGCTTGTCAATAATCTCTATAGGACAGAGAGGAAGAACAGCATTGAATGAGAAGAGTTTGTTAGACAGTAGACTCCATCAGTGATTGACCACATTTGTTAAACACTCATGACCTGTTGGAGTCATTAAGTAGAAAGCAATGCTAGTAACATTTCAGTAGTGTTGTTTTGGAAATAGTGTAAACAAGTTAATGTATGTTATCCAAGCTAAGCTAACTTCCTAACTTCTCTCATTTGTAGGATAAAAAAAAAAAATGCTAATCATTACTTTAGTTACTTTAGATAATACGGTTAATTAAGTATAATTTTATACTATTATAGTATTCATTAATATTTAAATTTTGCTTTTCTTTATATATTTTTCATTTTTTTATATTTAGTTTACATTTTAGTCATTTTTAAAAAAATATTTATATTTAATTTTTTTAATTTATTGTTTTATATCAGTTAGTTGCCTTTAATTATTAATTGTAAAAATTATTCATTTATTTTAATTTGTTTTCTGTTACGAGTTTGTTTTTAAATTTATTTTTTAAATTTATTTTAATCACTTTAAGTTCCCCTTAAAACATTTTATCCTGTTTTTTATTTAATTCTTTATTTATTTATTTTTGTTTTATTGAAATACATTTCAACAACAGCAGTCATCAATTTGTCTTACTGTCACACCGTCCTGTCTCTCTGTTCAGCTCACTCATGTGTTCCTTTTTGGCAAGATGGCGCCAAGTATGGCAGCCTCTGTGCTCAGCTCTCAAGTGTTTGTCTTGTTTTTGTTAGTTTTTCCTGTTATCTGTTTCTCAAACACCGTCAGTTTCACCAGGGATGAACTGCTGATCATTCGGCAGAACACTCCACAAAATCTTTTACCAGATTTTGATTAATCAGATGTTTTGCTGAACGTTGTAGCTAGCGGAGCCGCGGTGTTGTTTAAGCGCTTCAGAACTGGCAAACTGCTGCTTTGTGTTTCACAGAAACTTGGCTGAACGACGCCATTCCAGACGCGTTAAGTCTGCCGGGCTTTCAGCTGTTTAGAGCGAATCGCAACGCAGAATCAACGGGGAAATCGCGCGGCGGTGGGACGTGTTTCTACATCAACGAAAGTTGGTGTACAGATGTATTTGTGCTCTTTATTAACTGTAAGCATTTCTACTTGCCGCAGGAGTTTTGCCCATTTATTCTCGTGAATGTTTACATTCCTCCGCAAGTGCAGTAATATACTTGATCACTGCTACACCGCAGGATGTATATATGTAAAGGATGCATATCACCCTGTCCAACGAGCAGCTTTGGGACTTTCCGATAACTGTTTGGTTCATCTCATACCGACCTACAGGCAGAAACTGAAATCAGCTAAACCTGTATTAAGGACTGTAGAACGATGGACTGAGGAAGCAGAGCAGAATTTACAAGCTTGTTTTGACGTCACTGATTGGTCTGTTTTTGAAGCTGGTGCGATCTTGGATGAGCTCACAGAGACTGTAACATCATATATCAGTTTCTGTGAGGATATGTGCATTCCCACCAAGACTCATTTAATCTATAACAACGACAAACCATGGTTTACTGCAAAAGCCCCGTCAGGCCAAAGTAGATGCTCACAGGAATGGGGACTGGACCTTGTACAAACAGGCCAAATACACACTGGAAAAGGAGATCAGAGTGGCAAAGAGGAATTATTCCGAAAAGCTAAGAACTCAGTTCAAGTCTGATGACACCGCTTCCATGTGGAAAAGTCTGAGAGACATCAGCAGTTACAAGATCCCCCAGCACTGTGGAGAATCAATAACTTACAGACGATCTGAACGAGTTCTACTGCAGGTTTGAAAGAACACCATTCACACTGCATCTGGACAGACCATGGAATTATGTAAGGATTCTGTTTGTAGACTTTTGCTCTGCCTTGAACACCATCATCTCATCACTCCTCCAGCCCAAACTGACCCAGCTCTCTGTCCCTAGCTCTGTCTGTAAGTGGATCACCAGCTTTCTGACAGACAGGCAACAGCTAGTGAGAATGGGCAAAATCACATCCAGCACCCGTATGACCAGCACTGGTGCCCCTCAGGGCTGTGTTCTCTCCCCACTGCTCTTCTCCCTGTACACCAACAACTGCACTTTTTAAGACCCCTCTGTCAAGCTCCTGAAGTTTGCAGACGACACCACACTCATCTGCCTCATCAAGGACGGTGACGAGTCTGCTTACAGACAGGAGGTTAAACAGCTGACTGTCTGGTGCAGTCTCAACAACCTGGAGTTCAACATGCTCAAAACTGTGGGGATGTCTGTAGACTTCAGGAGAAACCCCCTGCTCTCCCCTCAATCACCATCATGGACAGCACTGTGGCCACAGTAGAGTCATTCAGGTTACTGGGCACCATGATCTCTTAGGACCTGAAGTGGGACACTCACATTGACTCTATTGTTAAAAAAGCCCAACAGCGGTTATACTCCTTCGCCAGCTGAAGAAGTTTTACCTGCCACAAGAGCTGCTGGTACAGTTCTACACAGCAATCAATGAATCTATCCTCTGCACTTTTATAACTGTCTGGTTCGGCTCAGCTTCCAAATCTGACCTCATTGGAACATCCCTCCCCACTCTCCAAGATCTGTACTTATCCAGAGTGAGCAAAAAGGCTAAGAAAATCACTCTGGACCTCTCACACCCAGCACACTCCCTCTTTAAGGTGTTGCCATCTGGTCGACGCTACAGAGCACTAAGCACCAAAACGACCAGACACAGGAACATTTTCTTCCCCCAGGCAGTCCATACCATGAACAATTAATAACATTGTCATCTTCCACATATCATCATACATGCACAAACTCTTCACACCTGTTCTTATTTAAATGTCTCATTCTGATTCTGTGCTCCGTGCCTTGTGTTTACCTTTTAATCCTCATGTTGTCCCTTGTTTGTGACTCCACTGCACTCATTAGTGTTCACTCTCTGCCAGCCGTGTGTGTCCAGGTGTTCCCCATTATCTATTGTGTCTTGTATTTAAACCGTGTCTTGTTCAATGCCCAGTTGTCTGTCGTTAACGTTACATGTACGCACATGTGTTTGTCTGCGTTGGTCATGCAAGTTCGTCAGTCCTTCGTGTCTCTTTATTTGCCTTATTAAACGTTCTCTCACTGGAACTTCTGTCTCTGAGTCTCACTGGATCCACTGAGAAGCACGGCCGTGAAATTACCAGTGCACACCCGTGACAGAACAACAGATCAAAGACAAGATGGCATTCGCTCCTGCAGACGCGTACATCTTTGCAAACCACAGTTCACATTTACAGCCCCATGCTCCGAACTCATCCGCGCACACGAAGGCTTATACATCAATGAAGCCAGGAGGCTTTCCCCAGCTGCCCAGTTCTGGTCTTGCTATCCGCTGGTGTCCTCCACCGAAACCGGCGCAGTATGAGGTTAGATCGATGCCAAAACCCCAAAAGAAGTTCCCGCTCCTACTGACTCACGACCCGTGAAGGCCGGTTGTTGCTGTGGATCTGTGGGTCGATATGCCGGTCCTGCTCCCTGCCGACCCAACTCGAAGTTGGTTCTGGTTATACAACCCGGAGTGCCGTCTCAAGTCCTTGCGGTTCCTAGCCCGTGAGTCACGGGTTCCAACCCCATATCACAGTCCGAGGACCCGGGTGGTGAATTGTTGGTTCTGGTTGCACAGCCAGGAGAGCTGTCACAAATCCTCGCAGTTCCTAGCCCACCAGTAACGGGTCCCAGCCCCGTATCACGGTCCAAGAAGCCGTGTTATTGCATGTCGGTACCGGTTTCACTGCCAGGAGAGCTCTCAGAGAGTGTAGCAGTTTCCAGTCTGCACCAGTCGGGTCCCAGCCCCGAAACCAATCTCGAATGGGCTCAAGACCATCCTTCCATATTGATACCTAACGACCCAGGCCAGGCATCAGAGGGAGACCTCCCCAATAATTTTTTAAACTTTCACTAGACCCTGAACCAGCCACTGTGCCCTTTGAACTTTCACCTTGCCCTGAATCGCCATGGAGGCAGTCAGTGAACTTTTATCCTGCCCTGATATGGCTAAGGGGGCCATGGAACTGTCACTCTGCTCTGAACCAGGCTCAGAGGCTGCCAAGCCTCCTCCCGGACCTGCCTCGACCATCCTCCTGGTATGCCCAGGAGATTGTCTTCATTGACTAGTCTGTCCAGGAGGGCATTCTTGCTGCCTGTTCGGCCCAGTAGGGTCTCCACGCAGTCCGATCTGCCCAGGTGGGCGTCTCCTCCGTCTGCTCCGCCCTAGAGGGCTCCTCCACCATCCGATCCGCCCTGGAGGGCATCTTCTCCGCCTGATCTGCCCAGGTGGGCGTCTCCACCATCTGATCCGCCCTGGAAGGTGCCTCCTCCACCTGATCTGCCCAGGTGGGCGTCTCCGCCATCTGATTCGCCCTGGAGGGCGTCTCTTTTGCCTGATCCGCCTAAGTGGGCATCTCTCCTGGCTGCTCCGCCCTAGTTAAAGACTTTTGTTGTGGCCCTCACGTCTGGAAACCACGCCTAGGGGGAGGGCTCTGTCACACCGTCCTGTATTCACCTGTCTCTTTGTTCTGCTCATCCATGTGTTCCTTTGTTTATTGTGCCATGTGCTCCGTGCCTTGTGTTTACCTTTTGTATCCTCATGTTGTCCCTCGTTTGTGACTCACTCCATTAAACGCCCCACTCATTAAAGCCCCGCTCAAAGCCCCCAGCCCCGTAATTATTATTACTGTACATTAATGTTTATAAATCAGGGTCTATTATATTTTTTATTTGCTTTAAATTTACTGTCACTTCAAATAAAATTGTTAATTTATTCACAAACCCTAGTGTTTATTTATAAAACTTTTTTTGAAATCAATTTCCCTTGCGCGATCAGTAGAACGTTTTCTTGAACTGCATTAATCAAAGCAGCATGATATCCACATATCATGACATAAAAGTAAACCACATGCAGATTCAGCTGCACCATAGGAGACTTTAAATGAGCAGAGAATGTCAAGTGAGATTATTTCTATATTTGGTGACCTTTAATAGAAAGCAACTAATGAAGGGAGGTACAGAAGTTTGATTGTAGAGCTGTTGAGTCACCACACTTCCTGTCACGTGTAATTATGCATTTTCGGGGCGCTGTACGGTCTTTTTTCAGTGAATCAATAAGAGTCTGGTTGCTAATTTAGGGTGATTTATCTGTGTTGTCTCCCTCTGTTCGGCGACCAGCCCATGAATGATGAGATTTGCGAGGTATGTGAGGTTTGGACGGCAGACGATCTGTTCCCCTGCCGGACGTGCACGAGGGTCTTCCATGATGGCTGTCTGCGGGAGATGGGTTACCTGAGCTCTGAAGCCCTGCAGGAAATGAGAGAGACGGCCCACACCACTACCGGCTGGAGCTGCTATTACTGCGTGAGTGCCCTCTTTTATGAAAACAGATATATTTACAATACCATTTTCAGTCACTGTCTGTGTGTAGCTGTTTCCTAGTTATTACAGTAAATGTCTTTCAGTCTCTAGCAAAGATCAATCAATCAATCCCTTTCATTTATAAAGCGCTTTTCACAATACAGATTGTAGCAAAGCACTGAACCTTATCAAATAGGAGAAAAGAGTCATGGTAATGTATAATGACATGATTAAATAATTTATTTGTTAAATGCAGAATTGGTCTCTGTAATCAAAACAACGATAATCATTAGAAATTAGGTGCCCCCAACTAAGCAAGCCTTGGGACCTTGGGAGAAACCAGGCTTAGTTGGGGACAGTTATCCCCTGGCCGGACACCCAGCACCTAATCTCCAGTTAATTTTTTAAGCGCATGTCAGATTCTGCAAAGGATTTATAGTGTGTGTGCATTGGTGCGCACTTGGTTCTGGTGATCTGTCCACAGGGCTCATCTAGGTGTCTCCGATGAAGATCGTCTCTTTGTGCTGAGACACCATCTGATCTGGATACGGACTGAGCAACAGAATAAGAAAGAGACCGACTAATATTTGCATAGATTCCATTCTTTTAACGATGTAACAAATTCATTGTGTGTTAAGGGTAGTGTTCCCAGATTCGGCTGATCTAATTAATGCAGCCTAACAATCCTTTAACTGATTTGATTAATATGTGTGTATTGGTGTGTTAATTGTAAGCCAGAGTAAAGAGATGTGTCTTTAATCTAGATTTAAACTGACAGAGTGTGCCTGCCTCCCGAACAGTAATAGGTAAATTGTTCCAGAGTTTGGGTGCAAAATTGGAAAAAAATCTGCCACCCGCAGTAGATTTTGATATTCTGGGTATTATTAAATAGCCAGAGTTTTGAGAACGCAGCAGACGTGGAGGACTACTGTATAATGTGATAAGAGCTTGCTCAAGTACTGAGGAGCTAAGCCATTCAAGGCTTTATAAGTAATTAACAAGATTTTAAAATCTATACAATGTTTGATAGGGAGCCAGTGCAGTGTTGACAGAACCGGGCTAATGTGCTCATACTTCCTGGTTCTAGTAAGGACTCTAGCTGCTACATTTTGATCCAGCTGTATTCTGTTTATCAAATGTGCAGTACAACCACCCAATAAAGCATTACAATAGCCTAACCTTGAGGAAATTAACATTTCTGCATTTGAGGTTGAGAGCATAGGTCACAATTTAGATACATATATCTGTGTAAAAGCGTAAAAAGTAATGGCCCTAGTACTGAGCCTTAAGGTACTCCATATTGCACTTGTGATGGATATGATATGTCTTCATTCAATGCAACAAACTGATAGCGGTCAGACAAGCAGGGTTGGGGTCAATTCAGGAATGAACTCAACAATTCCAATTCAAAGAAGGAATTGGAATTGAATTGGATTTACAGGAAGTGGAATTCAATTCAGGAATAATTCCACTGAATTCTGTTTACTGCTGAGCATTTGTCATTGCATTAAAGACATACATTTAAACTTTATGTATGATGATTTACAAGTATCAAGCAATGTAAGAAATAGAGTTGATCAAATGCAAGTAAATAAAAATGAGAACAGTACATTATGAATTAATAATTGACTGACAGTGGTGATACATTTCTAAATACATTCAATATATGATTGACAAATGTTTGGGTCTTGATTTAAACTTTATTATTAATTCAATTACATGGTGAATTTCCATGTATTTACATTACCTAACAAATCAAATAAACTTAATGTGATTCAAAGGCATCAGTTGTGTGAATAAAACAGGTAAGATCAAAAGTCTCCACACTGCTCAGTGTTCATGTGTTTCTACACTGATGCATTTGAATAACATTAAGTGTATTTGATTTGTTTATGTTTAAGTTACAATGTTTATGTTATGTTTAAGTTAATCAAAATTCACTGTGTAATTTAATTAGTTTAAATCAAGACCAAAACATTTGGTAATCATATATTAAATGTATTCCGAAATGTATCACCACTGTCAGTCAATTATTAATTCATAGTGTACTGTTCTAATTTTTATTTACTTGCATTTGATCAACTCTATTTCTTACATTGCATGATATTTGTAAATCAACATAGATAAAGTCCAAATGTATATCTTTAAAAGCAATGGCAAATAAATGCTCAGCAATAAACAGAATTCAGTGGAATTCTTCCTGAATTGAATTCCACTTTCTGTAATTCCAATTCAATTCCATTTCCTATCAGCTGCATGCAGTTCCAATTCCAATACCATTCCAGGAAGTGAATTGGAATTTACCATTCATTCTCAATTCAATTCATGAATCGCCCCAAACACGGCAAGTATGAATTTGAACCATGCTAAGGCACTTCAACTAATGCCAATAGAGTTTTTTTAATCTTTAGTTTAGTTTTCAAGAGAATGTTGTTGTCAATACTGTCGAATGCAGCGCTGAGATCCAATAGCACTAATAATGAGATACAACGACGATCAGATGACGGAAACAAGTCATTTGTAACTCAGTACTAAGATACGGTCTAAATCCTTAGTGGAAATCCTCACAGATACCATTATTCTCTAAGAAGGACAATATTTATGAGGATACTTCTTTTTTAAATATTTTTGACAGAAAAGGGAGATTTGAGATAGGTCTGTAATTAACTAGTTCTTTGGGGACAAGTTGCATTATTTTCTAAGAGAGACTTAGTAACAGCCAGTTTGAAGGGGACATAAAGATGAATTAATAATAGCACTTAATAACACTTACATTAACAACACTTAACGTAACATTGACAAACAAACTAGGAACTTAAAAGACAGGGCATAAGTACACATAGGACTAATGAACAGAATGGGAGACAGATGGAAAACCCAGGAGGTAACTAATTAACTAATAATCACTAAACACAGGAACTACTAAATATGGACATACAGGAGGGAAACTCAAAATGAGACCAAAACGTCTAAGGTTACGTAGGTAACCCACATTCCCTGAAGGAGGGAACGGAGAAGTTACATAAGGGAACTCGCATGAGAGACCAATTGCCTTCGAGTCTTTGAGAAAAGGCCAATGAATATTGCCATGCAATAATTACAGCCAGGTGCACCTTATCACTGCGTGAGTATAAGATATATAAGTGGTGCTTCTGCCTGGTGTGATCAGCCACATCTCCCGTCCGAGGCATGCAAGCTGTTGTCCGCTCTGGCTGGCGAGACTTACTATGCCACTGGGCAGGCTGCCACCACTTTACACGTGATGGCAACGCTTCAAGTCTTACCAGTTTAAAGTGTTGAAACACCTGCATGACAGTGGGCCGGACCAGGTGGCAATGCAGGAACTCTGCGCTGTGACCGACTTCGCTCTCCGGGAGATGAAAGTCACAGCATGTGTCCTTGGTCAGGTGATGTCCACCACAGTTGTCCAGGAGCGACGAGGGACCCGATGCCGGCCCGGCGGCCCGTTTGATTACAAATAGGTCTTTATATAAAAACGTTTGTTCTGTTCTGTGATGTTAGGGTTAGCTCAACCAAAAATTAATATTTTTTCATTAATTATGTTGATACAAACCTTCGTTCATCTTGGAAACACAAATTAAAATATTTTTGATGAAATACGAGCTCTCTCTGACCCTGCATAGACAACAAGGAAACTACATTCAAGGCCCAGAAAGGTAGTATATACTGTAAATATCGTTAAAACAGTCCATGTGACATCCATCTGTGGTTCAATCATAAATTTATAAAGCGAAGAGAATACTTTGTGTGCAAAGAAAACAAAAATAAATACTTTATTCCACAATTTCTTTTCTTCCTGAAAAAGTTTGCAAAAGTTTTGTGAGCAAAAATTAACAATTTCAATAAATGTAGTTATGTATAAACAACAGCTCACACAGAATTCACTTTTGAAAAAATCTGTTTTGTGTGAGCAACTTAAACCGGTTTTGGAATATATATGGGGAAATGTTTTGGCCCCATGCAAAATTCCCTATCACATGAGCCTCTTTTCCGCCTTCGGCCCAGACTGTTCTCATTTCTTAACCATGCCACTACAAGCCGATCCAGCCCAGCGGGTATGGATGTGGTTTAATTTTCTACCGTCAGAGCTTGCAATACAAATACGCCAGTCATTGCCACTCTGAGAATTTCAGCCGAGACATCATGCAGTGTCGTAACTCTAGCCGAAACATCTAGTTCTTTCAATTACCATTTGGTATGAGTGTGGCTGTGGATTCCTGATGAAATGAATGTATTTGCCACACAAAAAAATACCTAATGCCCTGCCCATGAATAACAATTTCTGAACTAAATATGTCCAAGTTTTTCTCTGCTTTTTTTATCCCTATCCAGCAAAAAGTGCTGACAGCGTCATCAAATATATAGATCACCTGTTGGCTAGTGCATATCCACAGATACCCCACAGAGCTCCTCCCAAAGGTCATAGTGAAGATGAGCATGTCAAGATGATTGTGTTATTCTAGAGAGTCTGGGCTCTGTTCAAAGTGCTCTTTCTCTCGGCGTCAGAGGAGTCTGGCACTAAAATTACAGAGTGGGCTTGTCAAAGCATACGAGCGTCCTTCAAAGTGAAGTAGAGCGCTTATCTCAGTCCTGCAGGCTGCTGATGCTTAAATCATTTGTTGAGAATGTAAGACATTTTTGAGGCTGCTGCTGCACACACTCCAGATGCACTCGCTGGTTTCCAGTTAGACTCACACCCTCAAATGGGTTGCATGCCATGCTGCACTGCAAACATTAACAGCTGTGGACACATCCCTCGAAACAATATGTGAAGCACCCGGTTGTTGTCGAAATGTCTGGAACGTATTTCCTTGGAGGGTTCATTCACAGCTTATGTGTCTGATTTTCTCACTCTGCCCTCGCGACAACCTAATCCACATGTGTGTGTAAGTGTGCGTATGATCAAGCTGGGGATTACACTGTACAATATTGCTTTCAAGAGACACTGATGTTTTGTTTCATGTAATACCATTCAGTATCTTCAAGTGTATTTCAGCGCATTGGGACAAACTAAGACTTAATTGGAAATTATAGCGGTGTCGAGAACTGTTAGCATGAAATTTTGCATCAGTAAGTGTTAGTGAGAAGACCGTGGTGGAAAATTAATTAATAGTCCAGGCCAGGTTGTCAAACTGATTTTGGCACTTGGCATCAAATGTGGGCTTCACCATTCAAAAGAAGCAGCACTGTGATTAACCATGTGACAATTTAGATAATTACAGCCCTTACTCGTTCAAAAACAACAATAAAAAAGCTCAAACTGATATGACAAGCACCTGGTGTGGAGATATGCTCATAAAGATTATGCCATGGATGATGGGGAACATCAAAAATGATAACTGTGAGCTGAAGCAATATAGATACAGCCAATAGGGATATGCTGTGTATTGTTTTGCTAAATAGCTAGCTAGCTGTACTATTTGTGTGAAGATAATTAGGTGATTTTCTCCCTGTCTTGTTCTGACATTTTTCAAGGTTTGTGGTTTGAAAATGTCACCCAGCAGTGAAGCTTTGTGTGAAAACTGTGGTGTTGTTTCTCTGTCTGGTCTGTAGCTTCTCCAACTGTGCGTGTGTTCTTTACGCTGGTTTCATCTTTTGGATATCCTGTGAAATTCAAATCTCTTGGGGTTTCAGCAAACACGAAGGCTTAAAGGGATAGTCCATTTATAATGAAAGTTCTGTCATCATTTAGTTATCCATATGGTACAGAATGAGAAGTCTAGTAAAATGTGGAGAAATTTAAAATGTTTTTTTGTTAAAATGTGTGTGCATTCTCAATCTTGCCACAGACTGTGACCTTTTATTTACCTTATATTGGAATGAAGAAGCAGGCTATTTTCTGTGAATGTGAGACTTTTGACTCATTAGCTGCTGTAGGTAAATAACTAAAACAATAATAAAATGCAAGAAATTGTTAGTTTTTGCACAACAAACCACTTACACTCCCGTCAAATGATTTACATCACACCGGACGCCTCCTGCTTTCAATTTGCAAATTAATCCATGAGTGAATTTATTGAATTTCTGAATTTAAAAAAGGGCTTTTTTGAGAGTTGGTACACCTAACTTTTTAAGAAGAAAATGTGCAGCAATGACTGATGAATTTGCGTTGATTATATTAGAAATATGAGACAAACATGTAAAAAAAAAAAAAAAAATGAAACGGATAATCAGTTGCTTTTTCAGATAAGTTAAAGGGATACTTCACCCAAAAATGAAAATTCATCAGCGGCATCCTGTGCATACGTTGTTTACATGCAGATGCTATCTCGATAATGAGGGAAGACAAGATTTGGAAGAGAAGAAATGTTGCATTAAGTTGTTATTTTTATCTCCTTAGTGCACAAAAAGTGTTTTCGTAGCTTCGCAAAATTGCAGTTGAGCCACTTATTGATTGTTTTACCTATGTTCTTGTTTCTGGGTCTAGAAATATTTTAGCTGCGTTGCTATCTCTGCAGGGTCAGAAAGCTCTCAAAATTCATTAAATTAATTTGTGTTCTGAAGATGAACGGAGGTCTTATGGGTTTGGAACAACATGAGGGTGAGTAAGTAATGACAGAATTTTATTTTTGGGATAAACTTATCTTTGAGCCATGTGTTTGGAATAGATTACTATGTCAAAACCAGCTACTGCACACTATTAATTAAAAAAATTCAAATAAAAATCAAATAAAAAAAAGTTTCTACAGTATTCTGAACCTAACCCTACTGTCATGGTGGAATAAAGCTCAGATTTACAGCTATTTGGTAAATGTTTAATGTCAAAATCAAGTTATTTTAATAAGAATCTGGGTGATTGAGAATTTAACTTTAATGTTATATATTAAAGTACACACTCAACTGTCACATCTGATTTAATGTCAGTATTTCAACCAAGAGGGCAAGGTTTTGCTTTTTAGCATCTGGTAGATGCTATACAGTAACTGCACCATTTTGTAGACAACATGTTTCTACATCTGTAGTAATTTAAAAGTAGCCTTGTACCTGAATCACTGTAAGCAGCTTATGAGTTAATAAGTTTCATTTTCATTTCATGACTTGGGACTGGACATTGTTGTGGTACCATCAGCCAATCTGTGTTGACATGATGTAATTTTCCTCCGGCTGCATAATCACATAGTGTTTACTGGCTCCAAAAAAGTGAGTGCATAACCATGCACCCGTGAGCAAAGATAGTCGATTTCAACTATCCTTCCAGGAGATCAGAGAAACTACCACTGAGATGTGAAGGCCAGACATTCGCGTTGTTGATAACATCTGTTCCTCATTTTGGGGTCTCTGACCTGATGTCTGTTGAGAATGGCTTGTGGATAACACAACGTACATAAAATCCAATCTCATTTCAATGATCATCCTCAGAGGGGAAGTGTATCCCACAGTCACTACTGACAGGAAATGGAGGTACCTCTGAGACGTACCCTTCCTATCTGCTCTAGTGCCATTGTTCAGATGAGTTCTCATCAGGCTGGGGAAAGCTGATTGAAAATACAGCGACTCCCAACGCTGCTGGGCTCTGACAGCGTTCGTTTGAAGGCAGAGCTTGAGTCAGGAAAGAAATGTCGCTCTGAATTTGATATGAAAGGACAAGCCGTCATTTGATCTGTGAGAGCTTCTTTCTGCACCTTTTACACCTCAAACTCATTGGGTTTGCTTAAAAGCCAAGTTAGTCAGGTCGTTCATTACCCTTGGTTCAGAGATTGTTAGCCGTTTTAGAAAGATAAAGCAGGGAGAGAAAGATTGAAACACCTGCTGCTGGAGATAATTAATGTAACTGTGTTTTAAGGCTCAGTCTGAAGGGCCCTGAGGCTTTGTGCAGGATATTTTCCTCATTAAGGATTTTTTCTTACATCTTTTTACTAGGGTTGTCGGCTTAATGTGTTAATTTAGAAAAATTATCAAGAAATAGACCATGCTTTGTAATATCCATTCTATGATTTATTCATCTGTATAATGTGTTTTTTTTTTTTTATAAGAGGAGGCTTTTCTCTTCAAAAACTAATGTGATTGGGAATGGGATTACTCAGTAAATATTGTGAATAGTAGTGATTGACAACTTCGACTCTAACTGAACATTAACATTTTTAAATGTATTCAGTCTCTTTTTTAATCTAGTTTTTCATTTAAATGATATGTTGTGATGCTGAATAATAGTGATCTGTGATTTTATTTGTATATGCTGAATGTTAAAGGTTAGTAATATCCGTTTACTAATGGGGGATTATTGTTTAAGATATATTACTATTTTGAAACAAAAAGGGCAAGTCAGATCTGTGTGATAAAGTGACCCACTACCAAAAGTCAATTAGGGCAGAAGTTATATCGGCAAGTTTTTATTTTTTAAAAATGAGATATTACATTTAATAGATTTATTATTTGTAATAATTCCATCGATTAGATATAATAATCATCTCCATCACTCATAATAACCTGTAGACCAAGACTCAATCATTCAATCTGAAGTCTATTGCTATTTAAAATTATAAGCCTGCATATAAGTATGTATCACAATTGTTATAAAAGTAGCCAGTATAATTCCAAAGTGTTTCTCTTTGTATTTCATTTAAATCAGTAAAAATACTAGGTAAATATTTATCTAGGTAAAAAAAATATATATATATCATATACAGGGTTAACAGGTTTTCACAACATAAACCAGCCAATTGCTACTCAAAACTAGCCCAAAAATAGTTTACCCTTGGTAAAATTTGCATTGGAGGGGCTAATTATCATGTTATTGGGGTCGCTTCAAACCGTGGATATGAAAAACAACCTGCGGCAACAGTGGTAGAGGAGCCCAAATCTGTGGGAAAACCACAGACTTGGCAACACTGTTCACCGGAGCCAGCTGATATAAACAGATGGCTTCTTATCTTTTAATGATTTTCAATTTCGTTTCATTATTCTTTTTATGCTAAACTCGTTTATAAATATCTTATATTTGAGTCAATGCACAATGCATCTTCCTGCATTTGTACTAATATTGAAAATGAATTTCCTGTTGATACAGTTGTTTCAACAGCAAGGAAGCAGTGTAATCGCATATTCTCTTTAAAGTGAAGTGTCTGTTCTACCAGAACCAAAAGACTCTTCCTCTTCCTCCCTCAGGATAATTTGAACCTGCTGCTTACTGAAGAAGAGATGTATAGTCTGATGGAAACCTTCAAGCAGTGCAAGATCATCCCAGGTATTTCTCTCAGTCCCATTTGATCAACCACTTTCTAGATTCGGGTTTAAATATGTCTTTGTGCAGTAAATTAAGGAAGCTAATTAAAGGTTTACTAATTTATTACGTCAGTACTGTAATTAGACCTGACCTGTTTCCATTGATTGATGATGCAGCAACTCTCCTCTCACCTACTTTCTGTTCAGAGTCGTGCCTGGTGTCAGATGAACTCCTACAGTACAGGCACTTTGTGACCAAGCAGCTCTTTGAAAGAGACTTGACCGATGAGGAGGAAGAGGAGGTTCTGGCCCAGTTTGCAGCTCTGGATCCAGATAAGAAGAATCAGATTGAGTGGTCTGACTTCCTCTACCACGAGTCACTTTCAGTGCTACGGAAGTTCCGGACCGAGGTAATGTGGAACATGGACAAATTTAGCTTGTTTGTGTTTCTGAAAAAAGCACAATGACCACTTTTCATGTTTTATGACAGTACACACTAAAGTTGCAGAGTTTACATTCAAAGGCTTTACACAACCAATTGTGCAACAATTACAAGATTGTTCTTATCTCTAACTGATGAGATTGAAATAGACATCTTTTGAAACATTCTAAATGTCTTTACCGTCACTTTTGATCAATTTAATTACTGGATAAAAGTAATTTCTTTGTTTTAATTACGTTTAAACATTTACTGACATTCACATTTAGTATGAATACAAAAATTCAATAGTTCAATAGTTTATTATCCCATTATCTTGAACAATTAGCTGTTTATGTTTGCCAAAAACACCAAAACACTTTTAAAAATGTATAAATTATAATGGACATTTAACCATTTAACCAAAAGCATAATATACATTCAACCAGAAGCATTGTGGAAATTATTCTACCACCCTCCCTTAAATAAATACAAATAAAAATATCAATAAAAATAAAAATAAAATAAATAAATGTAAATTATAATAAACATTCAACAAGAAACATTGTGGAAATTATTATACTTTTTTTCTTCCAAAAAAAAAAAAAAAAAAAAAAATTATAATGAACATTCAACCAAAAGTATTGTTAATATTATTATCGTTAGTTCTTATTAATAATAACAATGCTAAATTATAATGAACAATCAACCAATCAACCAAAGTACTGTGGAAATGACTAATTTCTCTTCAGAAAAAAAACAATCAGCCAATCGTCTAAACACATTTTGTAAATAATTCTGTTTTTCCTCAACCCAGAATTCGCTGGTGAGAATTCTCACACCGAAGGAGAGGGATCGAGCACGGGCCGTATTTCAAAGTATAGACCAGGACAAAGATGGGATCATTACTGCCGGAGAAGCCAGAAAAGCCCAAACCTCCTGGTTCCACAAGATTAACAAAGAATCACAATCCTGCAACGTCAGGTGAGCTGAATATATGAGAGCTATTGAGGCTAATCATAGTTAGCAGGACATTTCTGAATGATTCTTAATCACAGCCACTTACATAATCAACAATAAACTTCAGACACTTCAAACACTTGAAAATCATTTCAGGGACTCGTCCAATCTGCCTTGCCTCTGGGAGCAACAAATCGGATCAAGCTTGGCAGTTTTTATAGCCATGTCAAGCTGCCAATGCCTCCACAAGCTGCTAGCCAAATGCTAACCGTTATCACTTTATTAGCATGTATCCCCCATCTCTTCTCATGAATTACGGGCTAACTTTGCATTCGGGAACTCTGCTGAGAGAGTATGAATCATTTAAGCAGTGCATTTGCTGACAGTTCGGACTCTGGGATTAATGCATAACGTAAATGAGATGATTTAACTGCTGGGGTAAGTCATCTGTGGTAGGGAAGAGGAAAGTTTCTCAATGACAGGCTAAAATCAGGGACAAGTTCTGACTTTGACAAAGCGCTCTTTGCCAGTCATATCATAACTCAAACCTTGCTCTGAGAGCCCAAAAGTCAGAATGATGCATTTTTGCAGTGATTTGTGAGGTGAAATGGAGCCAGGTACTTCGAATGGATCATTTGTCCTTCTGAATCCTTCATTCCTCAAGCACCACCACCCAGAAAGAAATATCACAAATGTGATGGCTTTAATAGCTCAAATCTTTCTCCTAGATAGCAGTGAGGTTAAATGGGGACGTTAAGTTAAATCTGTCATTTAAAAACATTTTAATATCTCATTTTAACGTTGACTTATGTTTATGTATATTTATGTTAAACTAAATTCATAATTAAATTATTAGAAATATTATGTGTGTACTTTATACTTGAGTATGTCAGCAATTGCCTTCTTTGTGCCTATAATGAATTTAGGAGAAAATTGGACACTTGTAGAATTCTCATTAATGTTCCTATTAAATTCAAGAGTAAGGAACAACTTCTGGGAAATATACTGGTAAATTCAAATTTTTTGTGGTAAAAAAAATGTGTAAGAAAGAAATATGCTAATCAAGATATCAACAATTTTTTTTTACAAAAATGTAATAAAAGCAGCATTATTCTGAAATATTATTACAATTTTAAATAACTGTTATTGTTTTAAGTATGTGACCCTGGAACACAAAACCAATCATAAGGTTGAGATGATCAAAGTTGAGATTTGTATATTATCTGAAAGCTGAATAAATAAGCTTTAAATTGATATATGATAAAGAAAATACTGGGAAAATCACATTTAAAATGTCCAAATGAAGCTCGTAGCAATGCATATTACTAATCAAAAATTATTTTGTGATATATTTACATTCATGAATGTATACTAATGATTTTTGGCATAAAAGAAAAATCAATGCAATGTATTTTTAGCTATTGCTATAAATATAGCCCAACAACTTGTGACTGGTTTTGTGGTCCAGGATCACATAATGTATATATTTTAAAATGTAATTTATTCCTGTGATAAAAAAGCTGTATTTTCAGCATCACAAGTGTCACACGATTCTTCAGAAATCATTCTAATATGCTGATTTGCTGCTCAATAAATATTATTATCAATGGTGAAAACCGTTATGCTGCTTCAGATTTTTGTTAGCATAATATGATTTTATTTTGTATTCTTATGATTTTATTTTTGTATTCATAATAGTATGATGCGACTAATCATTTGAGAGCACTAATTATCTTATTTTTACTATCACTTTTTAATCAATTCAATGCAATGTAATTATAAAATATTTTTATGATAATAATTTCTTTCAAAAAATAATAAAGTTGTATAATGTGTGTATATATATATATATATATATATATTATTTAACATATTTTTCTTGAATTTTGATTGACTGACTTATTAACATATTTGTGAATATTTGTGAACTATTTTAAGTCTTTTTTTGACATCATCCTCCATTCAATTTTTTTTTTTTTTTTAACCTATCATCCCATCCTTTTCACCACTGCTGAATATCCATTTGCCCTGCAGACTCATGGGATTGTGTTCCCCTTTGTTCACTATGGGGTAAGTCACTCGATCTGCATGGGCCTCCCCTGAAAACATCTCACACCGTTCCCTGCCATCATCATCATCATTATACTCATTATACTCATTATCACCTCAATTGCTAAATATTCCATAATGGAGGCCAAGGAATCAGTGGCTAAAAATATCAAAGCTAAGTTAGGTAGTTTTTGACTGTAATGGCCGTTCTCTCAGCCACTATGGCTATATTAAATGAGATCTTGCCCTCCCATTACCAAGATCAAAAACAGGGGCTTTCATTCCCCTCAGAGAAGCCCTTAAGGATATTTTTTTTTTGAGGATCACAGCAGGTTAAATGAGCGCCTGAGTGTGCGGGTGCATGGGGTTGTGGGTGTTTGTGTGTATGTTTTTGGCGCGGTTATGGCATGACTAAGCTTGCATCCTAATTTACGCTCATTAAAATCAACTGAGGGCTTGAGATCAAAGCAGATAGTCTCGACTCTGAGCGGACCCAGTTCTGGACAAGATGTTTGGGTCGCTGTTCAACGCTCTGGTCACGGGTTGCACTCAGTTTTGCTTCACATGCCATTGAACTTAATTACAGGAAGTTCTTGTTTCAAATGAATTTATACGTTTGTCAGATCATTTCAGTGTACTGAATGGCATGCAATGTTTGTGAGACAACTGTATATATACCGTACAAGGGTTGTTCAGCCATTCAGAATTGAATTGAGAATTAATTTCGAATTCCAATTCAAGTCCTGAATGCATGTTTCTGCTTATGAGTGAACTAGTTTTGTCTTGCTGGTGCTTGGGTATCATCTCTCTCGGGGCTCTGAGGTGTCATGAGAACAACAAATTAGAGTTTGAAATCCCAGAGACTGTAGAAGTGCCGCCTGCTGTGAGCTGTCCGGTAGTGTGTGTGTCTGTGTGGGAGAGACTGAGTGAAACAGCGTGTGTTTCAGCTTGCTTTATTCATCTGCAGTATCAGCCATGTTGGTCCAATATCTGAGAGCAGTCCTGCCAGTTCCAGCAGCGAGAGGAGCAGAGATAAAGCATTGGAAAATGACAACAGGTTGGTGCATGTGTGTGTGTTTGCTTGTAAACTACAAATGTGTTGCTCAGTCATACTGAGATGCTCCCATTACAATCAGTTCCCATTATTCCCATTATTATTACAATCAGTTCCCCTGATTGTTAGATGATGGAGAATGAATATGTGGAAAAAAATTAAATACAATAAAGAAGGAATTTGAGCCATGTAGGCACATCCACCTAGCAACACCCTAGTAATCACCTAGAAATGCCCTAGCAACAAACTAGTACAAACTAGCAACAGTTCAACCATAGCATACACGCTGTGCAACTCTGTTGCTTTTAAATGTGCTGCAGAAATCAATTTTGACTTGATTTGTGAATAGAAGCCACCCAGAAAAACCCTAGCAATCTCCTGGTACATTTAATAGGCACCACTTAGAAACACCTGAACAACCATCCAGAACATCATATCAGCTGCTTAAGCAAGGCTCGCACTACCGAATTTTTGGCTGGAGTTTGCTGCCGCAAACAGATTTCCACCAGATCATCACCAAATCAGTGTTCATTTTGGTCGCCAAAGCTTGTTAAGTTAGCCTGGCTTCTGTGACTTTAAAGCTCATAGAAGCTTAGTCTGGCCTTCTGGGAGGCCGGCTTAACCTGCATCCATCAGATGCCTCTGTATACTACTGGACGAATCTACAACCAATCAGACCACTCATTCCGATGACGTACAGTATGCATAGCGACAGAACCTGAAGACACCGTAACGAATTGTAGCTAACTTCATTGAAGCAGTAGGAAAATGTCTTTACTTACCTTAAATACTTCCGTCATGAAAATTTCTCAAATCAGCTGCAACAGCAGAGTCGAACGATTGTTGGTGCTCGGTACACGTCATGTTTAAAAGCCGGTATGGTCGCAGAACTGCTGCGTCATCGCGTTACACCCGCCTCAATCGTGGGGGGGTTAAGCTTGTTTCTCATTGGTTCACACTTTTTTGCGAACAGAAATGCTCTAAAACAGCAGCTTGGCCAGACTAACTTTGCTTGCGAAATGAATGTAGCATCAAAGGAAGTACGGGCGGGCAAAGTGTGAGCAAAACAGTAATTCGGCTAGTCTATCAATCATTTAGTGTTAGCTAACAAATAGCAATGGCATAAAAGCCACCAAAAACACCATACAATAAATAATGTCCGGTAAATCAACCAGAACTCTGTAGTTATTACCTAGCACTGTCCTAGATTCCACCTAAAATACTATAGGCATCACCTAGAAACACACTAGCAACCATCCAGAATACCCTAGCAACTGCTAGAAACAGCATAGAAACCACACTTGGATAACAATGCCCTGTCAATCACCCAGAACTCTTCAGTAATCACCTAGCAATGTCCTAGCAACCATCTAGTAACAGCATAGCAACCATAATTTTGACAGTTCCGCCTCAGGGTGGAATTGGTTAGACAGAGTTGAATGGAAGATTTGAAGTAAGCTGCATTCATGCAGTGTCGTAATTATCTAAATTATTATCAGTTCGCCATTTAGAAATTTTGGTAATTACAACAGAGTGTGAAATGGTAACTATAGCTAAATACTTAAAACAGATGTTTTTTGGGTTCTATAATTTGACTCTATTTTACCGTAACATTTTTCAGACCCGTTACTTGGGACAACTTTCTGAGGGAGAGCGCCATCTACATCCTGGCTGCGAGGCCCAACAGCTCAGCCATGCACATCCGCTTACCACTCTAACCACGGCCACATAGCCTGAGGCTTCCAGAGGGGCTTCCCGGGTCCAGATTCACAAGAGAGCTGTGCTGAGGACTAAGTCACATGAGAGTCCAACGCAAAAGAGTACGCCACCACACGCTAAGACTGTACAAGGCATCGACAGATTCTTCCTCTAACAACACAATATAATAGCGACACACTGACAAATTTAACGCTACTGAACAATAGCACATCTGTCACCACTTCTTGAGCTTTTACGAGCTTGTATGGTTTCGTTTTTTGTGACCAAGTAACTGTTTCAATCAAAGAACCTGCTGCAAGAAACACTGTCACACTTTAGAAGATTTACAGCAGCACAGTGTTTGCGTAGTGTTTTTGATGTTGACGTGTTGTATCATTTTTGAGTTGCGGCTCTAGCCGAGTGAGTTGTGATCGATGGATCGATGTGAGAGCAGTGGTTGAATCATTGCTGATCTAATTTCAGTCACCGCTAAATATAAATATAATATAGTGAGGCAGAAGTGGTGCCACACAGGAATCAAAGTGAGATGCTATGAGATACTATATACAGTCTATATACATATATATATATGATATACAAAATATTCTATGTGTATTTATTCCCATACCTTCAGGGATGGATTATGGACAATTTCGGCCAAGGAGCTTCCAGACTGCCAGAGACATGGGAAAAAATAACAATTTTAAAATGTTGCTGAGAGACAAATGCTATTTGTAATTAAGATACTGTATGTAATAAAAAGATTGGCATTCAGTTTGAATTTTCAGTCGCTTTTGACAAAGTGCATTCGCGAGGCAGAATTATGAGAAGCTATAATTCTTTTTTTGCTTTTAAATTGTATTTCTGTGTGAAACATAATGTGTAATGAGAAAAAAATTAGGTGAAATTTAATTTGACCTATGATTGGAGTGTGAAATATAATCTTCATTTTTTAAAACCCAGTGAGCTGCCAACTTTAGCAGTGTTTCAAGGCAATATGAGTGTTACTGATGCAAAATATGCTCTAAAATGTACAGGTAGCTATTATTAGCAATTTGATACTGAAAATCATTTAAAAAATATTTTCATTTATTATTATTTATTATTATTATTAGTTTGTTAACTAGCAAATGTTAATTCCAAATTCTATCGAAAATTAATTGAGGTAGGCCTTATTATAATTACTCAAAAATTATTTTTAACTTATAATAATTATGGTTAAATAATAAACAAATAAAACTGCTTTGATTTAAAGATAAGTTGAGTATTTTAGCTACTTGTGTGTATAGGGTTTAAGAGAATTGCATTTTTAGCATTAGCAACATTTTAATTCAAACTCTATTGAAACTCAAGGCAAGTCGAGTAAAGTCATAATTATGATACGTTTTAAGATACTTTATTTTGATTACCATTATTTTTTAAATCTAATTAAAAATGAGCTAATTTAAACGTATTCTTTCACCCTATATTTGTGTTTTCTGTGTTGTTTTCTGAGTGCAGTGCTGTGTTATTAGCTTAGCATCGTGCTAATTCATTCATTCACTCTATTGAAATCAATTTTCAAGCATAATTATGCTTTTTTTTCATAATATTTCAATAATGATATAACCTGATATATAATAAAATAGTGATCACTAAAGATCATCTATTTTGCCCAAATATTTGTTGTATATTTTTATACCTGTTAAGAATGTTGTTAGCATAACATCTTGCTAATGCCAAACTCTGAAATCATCTATATCAATATCATCTATATCCTATTTGGTTCATTAAATAATCATAGTTTCTATGAAAATCAATTAACATTGGTCACTTTTTAAGTATCATGTTAGCATCTGTCTTAAAGCAGCTCACTAGGCTGATATTAAATGATCAATTAAGAAATAATTTTAAGTAGCAATTTTGGAATATAAAGCCACAATTACAATTTTTACCCCTGGGGAAAAGATAACAAAGTGGGGCCTAGTAGTCCATAATCCATCCTTGCATACCTTGTGTCATGACCTGTTGTTTTATTTTTGATTTTTTGTTTCTTCTAACTAATTTAAGATTTACAACACTTTTCTGGGTCTGTAAAAAATGTAACACCTGTAGAAGTGACATTACTCAGTGTTTAGCTAATGCAAATGCAAACATGCAATCTTCCAAAACACTCACTGAAATGCTAATTTAATGGCAAGAGCCCTCAAAATGTTGATAATCATGTTTAGAACTTACTGCCTAAACAAAACTGTCTCAGAGATCTTCCTTTCTTGTTTATTCATGTTGAATTTGTTCTTAGATCTGCTGCGGATGAAAACACTTTCTAATATCTAAAACTTTTTATTCATAGTCGTTAATCATGCACATTTCTGTAAAATGGCATTTGGTTTTACACTCATTATATCAAACTGTATGAGGGGTATGAAACATATCCGCTCCTGTTTATATGGTCATATCCACTGTACTGTATTTGCTTAGAGAATGTTTGTGTTTGATTGGGTTGCAGTTATCAAGGCAGTTATTTGAAGGGACTGTGCAATACTCTGAGTTTTGCTGGTAGTGCTGGAAATAAATGCATGATGTTAACTTTAAAAATTACACTCAAGGTGTGCATCTGAGTCATTTACTATCTATCTATCTATCTATCTATCTATCTATCTATCTATCTATCTATCTATCTATCTATCTATCTATCTAT
>JAUMHP010000059.1:4823783-4843010 GCA_032361065.1 Enteromius trimaculatus
TTATTACTTATTCATTATTTATAATTAATCATTTTAAATTCACTATTCTTATGGAGACTGCAAAAAAATGTATCCAAAAATTTAAACAAATATTTTTTGATTTGTGTTTGATTGCAGGGTGTGTTTACATTAGTTACGCATTAATGCGTGGCATTGACATCTGCATGTTTGCTTGGTTCAATCACTAACGTTTCAATAATTCCTCAACTTCTAGGTCTTTAAACATGACATGATGTTATAGAGTCATATAATACATTACCTCCTGCGTTGAAGAACGTGTGGCCTACAGGACATTCTAACAAAAACAGCTTGCTTTCACTGTTCCTTTCACCGGCCCCTCTCCTTTCCTGTTTGCGCCCATGAAAACAAAAGCCCTCCATTTCCCAGAGCTATCAACTTACTGCACCAAAACGTGAGAGTGTCTCTTCTTTTTGGAAAAATTCCTAAAGCCTCATTCAAGAAATCGTGTGTGCCAAGAACAAACTATCTGGCTCTCGGCCAGTAGCCTTTGGGGGATTCAACTAAACACAGGGAACTTCGACATCCCAGCATGTACCCATGAACACACCTGAGGAACATCAGCAATATTTTCTCTCTCTAGAAGACATAAAGCAATAATATATCATCCTGTCAGAATGAAGCAATGTCTAAGAACTGCCTTACACATAATGTCAGGAGACATGATGTTTTGTATAAGAATTTGTGCTGTACAGCTGGTGCTAACACATGTCATATAATTATGAATCATATAATCATTAGGCGGTTAATTCAGTCCACTCAGAGATAGCATATCGAAAAAGCAAGCTTTAATTTTGAATGGAAACACCTTTGAACTACATAAATCATCTCAGATGACAAGGGAGAGGAACAGTATGATAACTCTTACACAAGCACATTCCAGTCTGTTGCTTCGTTCACTAGACTGAAGAAATCACCAAAACTTGTGGTGAAGTCAGAGTTTAGGGAGGCTTTCCTGACATGCCTGCTGTACTGTACTTTAGGACTAAAAATGAAACATTAGCCTATTGTTTAAAAAAGACAGTTGTGTAATGGTTGAATTAAAAAAAATTGTATGTGATCATGTCTTAAAGACATTAAGCACATATTTCCCATGTTTACCCTAGTCCCTGCTGAAGGAAGACATGACGTACTTCATATTTCATCAGGTCTGATGATGGCTGATGCCTGTCAAAGTAGATGAGATGTTTGTAGGAATGCACCCAATTCCCAGTCATGAGGCCAGCTGCTGCTCAGATATCAGCATGTGAATCATATCTTACTCAGAGACATGAGGATGAGGTTATAGCGAATGATTACAAATAGGGTTTGATTTCCCGCCAAAATCCACAAACCTCCGAGTCCGATCAGTGACGGCTCGTCTTATCATTATTCAGGGTATAGTTATTTAAAATCTCTTGCCATGGCTGCGTTTACTGGATAAAAAAAAATATACTGCAAAAATATTGGGAAATATTATCACTGTTTAAAATAACCTTTTTCTACTTGCATATACTAAATGCAATTTATTTTGTGATCAAAGCTGAAGTCTCCAGTGTAAAATTAGCCTTAATCATATGCCGATTTGATGTTCAATAAACATTTCTTATTATTATGATTGCTGAAAACAGTTATGCTGCTTAATATTTTTTTGTAGAAACTGATAAAATTTTCTCAGGAGATTTCAGAATAGAATAAAATCGAATGCATGCTTGCTGGATAAAGGTATTCTTACTCTACTAACCCTAATCCTACCCTCACAGTCTACTCTAAAAGTTAGTAGACATTGTTGTGAATTAACACACATTATCGTAGTTGACATGTAGTTACAAAGTTACTTACAGTTAGTAGAATGTCAATATGGACTATCTAAATAAAGTGTAACCGGTTCTTCAATTACACTCTCTTTAAGAAGCTTTAGTTGTGCCCATAACCGAAGACTCCCACATTAAGGCTTGCACGTGAGTTTGGGAGCAGGATGAGGAGACTGGATGCAGGTGGTTTAGAAGAACAGGTTTGTTTCTGACATCATTACAAACATAAACTGCTGGAGGGGGAGACACCTCGGAAACACATCAATCAACACACATGACAAACTATCTCAGATACAAGGACATTCCAGCTGAACAAATCACTGTAAATTATCATGAAATCACGGCTGGAGTCGTGGGAGGGTTTCCCTGTCGCCTTGTATTCGCTGTAACTTGACTCCATCCAGGCACGAAACCTTTACGCCAATGCCTGCGGTATCTATTTACGCAATATAACTGGATGGGATGTCCTCACAATGATTCTCCTGTCTCTGTTCTTGAGCGTGCAGGAGAGGAACGAAGGAAGACTCGTGTGAAAGCAATTTTCAGCTTCTCAGTTTCTACTGTTGTAGGTGGTCCATATTGTTACTGCAGATACCTATTTATAGAGAAAATAAAAGTAATTTTATCAGAATTTCACATCACATAGTTTATAAAGTTTTTTTTTCATGTGTTATGCATGTAATATGCATGCTTTCACATTTTTTTCTAAATATAAAGTGTGAAAAGTCACACAAACTTTTGGAATTATAATTTTTTTAATATTTAGATCTATTGGATATTTGTCTCCGACTTTTCCATTATATATGGGTAAATAAATAGGTAACTATGGTTACCAACATTTGTTTTGTCCCAGGCTGAAACGCGTTCCTGGTACATGACGTGTTGTCCTTTCTAAGAACTATCTAACATAGAAAGAGAGGTAGAAATGCTAGTTTTGTCATCAGTCATGAAGCGGGAGCTGAGCAAAACCAATAATTTCCTTTAAGAATGAGCCACATCATTTAATAAATTACAAATTACAAAAATCGAAATTATTGGAAAAAAAGCACTGAAAATTATAGCACAAGCACTTGTGGAACAGACACTTATGGTTTACAGACAGAATGATTTAAGCTCACAAAACAACAACAAAAACCTTTCTACTGATTTTGAAAAGCACTCAGAATTTGCAAGTGTCTTGAAGAGTGAAGAAACTTCTATTAGAAATCTGGTTCAGTATAGGATGAGATGCACTATAGTATAGCAGTTGGTAGAAACAAACTAACAAATATCAATAAATCAATCACTTTTATTTATATAGCGCTTTTAACAATACAGATTGTAGCAAAGCACTGAACATTATCAAATAGGAGAACAGAGTGATGGTAACGTATAATGACGAGATTAAACATAAATAAAATGTATTTATTAAATGCAGAGACGGTCTCTGTAGTCAAGACGATGATAATCACTAGAAATTCAGTGTCCCCAACTAAGCAAGCCAGAGGCGACAGCAGCAAGGAACCAAAACCCCATCCATGAGAGAATGGAGAAAAAAAACCTTGGGAGAAACAAGACTCAGTTGGGGCCAGTTCTCCTCTGGCGGCATGCCCAGCACTTAACAAATAATAAATATATAAAAGAATTAAAGCAATTAAATGTGAAGGGGGTGCATGTGTATGGACTCTCTCACTGTATGTATGCGGGACAATTGAATATTTATATCTGAATTAGAGGTCACTTAAGACACAAGTCAGTTACCTCTAATGAACTGAGGACTTTGTGATTAAAAAAAAAAATTAGGGGGACAGTGACCTTGTTTTTTAGACAAATCCTATCAAAGTAATGATGAAAAATTGTCCAGACGCCACGGTGCTACATAAACATGAACCTAAATACTCTAGACTTTTTTTTAAAGTTGTACATGTAACCTCCTCATCACAAGACCCCAGAGAGCAGCTCTGTCTGTGCACTGGTGCTAACAGTCTTGAAGATATGCCCTTTATGAAGATATTTCCTTACTTATAATATTTCCATTACACTTTCCTTCAAGAGACTAATGAGTCCTTAAAATATTCCCACCTTTCTCTCCATTATCTATGCTGTGAGTATAAGACACCGCTACTTGTGTTCAGGGGTTGGATGAGGTTGTTCACAGATAGAACAGGTTAGCTTCTTACATCATTAAACTTGTGAACTGGTTTTCAAAAGAGACACTCTGAGCTGCAAGGGACAGGTTTGCATGACAGCCTCTCACACCTACAGCATTCCAGTGTGTTCTTCTCACTCCTCTGGGCTGAACAAATCATGATGAACTCAAACTCATTGAATAAACTCTGCAGTTGAGGTGGAGAACAGAGAAGGGTGTTCACCTCCTTACGCTTGTGTTAGTACAGTAAGTGTATGAAACCCTGTAATTCCAGTGCAGGTGGTATTTCGTTTTCTCAGTATTGCCTCAGCACAGAACATGCAGGAAAGGAAAGAATGTGATTGAGGAAAGACTCATGGCAGAGGTATTCATTGGACAGCCACCACTTAAAAGGGCCATGTGTAGGCTTATACAGCTTTTAGCCAGCTGACTCATGACAAATATATGAAGGAGATATGCATAACTGACAGTTTTCTTAGTAATGTTAACAGAAACATTCTGAAAATGATACGCCCTGAGAAAAAAAAATTCGTACAAAACTGTCACTAGGGCAGTACCCTAAAGCTAAAAGAGTATTTTTGCACCTTATTTATCCTAAATGTTATATTACTATTTTAAAGGTGCACATTAAATACCTATTAGTGTTAATATGTAGTATGTAAAATCGTTTGAAAGGGAACAGTTTTGTCCTTTTTCCTGAGGGTACAAAATAATAAATAAATACATGTAAAATATTATATATATATATAATTTGTAATATAGTTTAATATAAAATATATTTGTACACTTATAGTAAAATTGTGAACATTTATGTATGTTAATGATGCAACGCATTTTATCTATCTATAATTAAATGAATAATTATTGTTTTTTAATGCAGTTTTTTTCTTCTTTTTCTAAATATTGGGGATTTGTGGCACATTATTTTGTTTCATTTATGTTTATTACAGTGTTAGATGTTATTATATGGCATTTTTTGTTTGGGTGGGTTATGCTGCACATATTCTTGATGAATTGAAGTTCAAGGGTCATATGGCTACTGTGTGGCTACTGTTATTTTAAGGTAACCATTAGATTCATTATCTGCATTTTGAAAGGGACACAAGTCCATCATGTAAATGTGTCAGATTTTGCCATACAGGCACATTTTATCATCTGTAGCCCCTGGCAGGTTGATGATAAAAAAAACAAAGTCCACAAGTTCATAAAACATAAGACAAATAATTAAGGTAGTTTGATTGTAGCATCAATTAATATACATGGGCATTAAATGTAAAACATATAGGCACTAACATCTTTGTCATTATATTTTTTTTTACAGTGTATATATTTTTCAGTAAGGAAAGCTGCCATTATTAACATGTTAAACATAATTTATTTTTTACTTTTCTAACCCCAAACAACATTTTTTAAACCTACTGTACTGTAAACTCTCACCTCATCCCTAAGGCAATGAATGCATGAGAATGTTGATCCAGAAACAACAAAGATGTTGATCCAACAGCATGTTTTATGGCTAATTAAACAGCGTTAAATTTGTCAAAAGACTAACAAACTAATTTTGAATCAGTGTAACATTTACAAACTGAATCCATCAGAGTGGTTACTGAATAAACATTTAATTCATACTATAGTTCACTGAATTAATATATATATATAAAACAAAAATTCACAATATTACTATTTTTAATTGTATATATTAATATATTATTATGAAACTTTTGATTGTTCAGCTGTCATGTTGAGAAATAATGTTCATTGTTGTGGTGGACTGTGTGTTTTTCACATTCCCAAAACGCTGTAGGTATGAAATGTTCTTTTCCATTCAAACATCTGGAACATTCTTGCACACTAATTGTTCCGCTGGTTGCTAGGTGTGGTTTGAGTAAGATAATAGACCCGAGGAGTGCCTTGATGTAATACATTAATCTGAGACCAGTTCAGGCATGAAAAGCCTAGGGCATGTACTAACTTACACCCAGTGCTTCAATTGCTTCAGTGTTATTCAGTAGCACTTGACAGAGTGACACAGTTTCTGCAGCGCAAGACCCATAAATCATGCAAAAGTTCATGGAAAGCAGTTTCTTTTTAATGAAAGAGTTCAAAATAAATACATAATCATATATACATATATACAAGGATTCATTTACACCACTTTTACAAGTCAATACAGCTCTTCAGATACAGGGAAAGTGAGCCAGTTTCCCATTAAACTTATATTTTAACTGTAGAAGGAATGCATAATGTGCAAATTAAATCTTATAAATGTACATAACAAAGTAAACATTCACATTTCAATGCTTCAGCAGCATGTGCAAACCAGCAAGCACTGTCCATTCAAGTGTAATGTATAAGACGTCCATTTTTATGTTCTTGAATACGCAATTAAAGCAAGTACTGTAGAAATGTCGACCGCACAAGCACCTCAGTCCCATCTTAACATAATGGAGGAACATTTGCCATTCTTCCCCAGGTCCTGTTTAACAGATGGTCCGTGTAGGGAAGGCCTTTGCATGCCAGGTGTCTTGTCCTATGTAGTTCATGACCTCTGACCCCGGGCCATGCAGAATAACGCTGAGGACTTGGTGTGACGAAGGTTCGCCTGCTTGCCGTCACCAGCCGAGGTTCCGGTACCACATTTTCCACAATTATGTGGTAGTTTTTCCCTTTGTTGTTGTCGAAGAGCAATTTGCTATTGCCTGGTCGGAACACCACCATGAACTCCAGGCGCTCCTTCGGGTCCAGATCGGACGGTAGCAACACATTAAAAGAATACAAATCAGTCTCCAAAGCTGCATTGGGTTGCCTCACATACACGCATGCAATGTCTTTATAACTTCGCCATGTGTCAAAAGTTATGCGGATGAAGACACTCTTGTCAAATTTAATGTTGCAGACCCGTACTGTCCCACTCAATGCCTTTTCGCTCAGGCCACAGCTCTCCAACTGCACCAAGGTTTCCTTCAAGCTTACACGATCTGCAGTGGGCTCTGGAAAACCAAGTTTGAGTCGCAGTCTGATGCTCTGTGTGGGCATTTTAGGCTTCACATGCTCCTCAGGTTGAGGGGCTTCTTCTGTTTCTGACTCCGAAGGGTCAGCGGTGAAGATGCGCACAGATGTGAGAGATAGACCTTTAGCGTCAGCGAACACGACTCGCTTCTTCTTGCGTAACGTGCCAGGAGAGTATGAGCACAGGGAGCTGGCAGAGCTGGATGAAGATAGTGAAGATGTGGGTGAAGGGGGTGAAAGCCTGGCTCGTTGGAGCTCTGGTGAGGGCACGTTGGGTGGGGAAGCCCTGAGAGCAGACATGCCAAGGAGCTGAGACACTGGTGAGTTTATCTGTGCATGCATGGCCAGATCCACTGGCATCACACGCTCAGGGAAAGAGTAGATGCTGAATCCAAAGCTTCTGTGAAAACACAAGGAGGAAAAGCTATATTAGACAAGTTGGAAAATGTAGAGAAAGTGATGTCACACTTCTTCTCAAAATGTAGTTTAGTCAAACCTAATTATTTTACTAAGGTTTCTGAACAAGTATATTTTTAATAGCAACAATGTCCAATCCATTAAATTTCAATTATAAAATGCTATTTTATTTGAGCCCGCAATGTGGACTAGTGTAATCCATTGTCTCAAAATACATTTTAACTCATACTGTAGGTTAACTAAAAAAAGTTAACTTTCTGTAATACAGTACCATATGCATTATTTTACAATAAAATTACTGAACTTACTTTGTGTTGCTCATTTTTGGTTGACGGACAAACGTCTGATGAAGATGACTGCTGAAGGTGAAATGTCTGTTGGAAAAAAAAGAAAAGTTTATATAAATGAGGTGGAAAAATATTATACCTGCGACTGAATATGTTTATT
Source organism: Enteromius trimaculatus (assembly GCA_032361065.1). NCBI lineage: Eukaryota > Metazoa > Chordata > Actinopteri > Cypriniformes > Cyprinidae > Enteromius > Enteromius trimaculatus. The sequence goes on from JAUMHP010000059.1 coordinate 4,831,596, forward strand.
GAAATCGTCTTCAGTGTAAAAACAAGCAGAATTAAGCTATTAAACTTTTTTACTCACCTCTGTTCTCGAAAGATACGCTGATATTAATAGTCCTTTAACGTTAAATGCAGAAGTGCAGTCAGAGCCAAAAGAACGCAAAGAAGAGTTAGTTATAACAAAGAAACATTACTGTTTGCTATCCATCAAGCCTTCGCTCGCAGCCTCACTGAAACTCAAGCGCGTGTTCTGAAGCGGTGCTGTTCCTCCAAGGCTTTTAAAGCGTATTTGAAGACGTCAGCCTTGACGTCAGCAGGATAAATTTAATGGCGGTTGACACACCTCTCTTATGTCTTACAATCTCTTGCAATCTCTCGCTACCACTTCCACTTTATTCTCTATTACTATTTACAGTTTTGTTAAATGTGCGCACTTCACAGAAATAGTAAATTATCTGTTATACCACATCTGCATCTGATGATTTTAATCTCTAATTTGATTTTGATCTATACTACTATTTTCAGTTAAATGTGTGCACTTGAACAGAAATTACAGAAACCTTGAAATAGTTACTGGGTTTTTTAACTTAAATAAATGTGTACCATTTCTTTTAATTAATTTTTTTATTTAAAAATTAAACATTGTAAATAAATATATGACTGAGTTAAATCAATACTAAACATCATATGTGGTAAAGGGTTTGCAGTAATTTTAGCTTTCTACTTGGTAAACAGTAAACAGTATATAGTCAACAGTGGAGAGAATCTTTATATATATATATATTACATGAATATAAATATATACTTGTAAATAGGCCTACATTTAAATATTTTCAAAATATGATGTACGTGTGTCTTTTTACATACAAGATAAATATACATAACACACATACATATATTATGTAAACAAAAAAACCTTTTGAATGAAAATCATAATTGAATTAATCGCAATTATTCATTTTACAGCACTAATATGTATACGTATACATATATACAATATGGATATATATTATACCATTTCAAGGGTGGATTAGTTAATTTGCAGAAGACACAGAGAATAGCTCCACAGAAAATCTATTAATGTAGGCATCACTTCATATTGCAGATATTATTGTGGCATCTGTAAACGTGGAGATCTTTATCAGTGAAACAAAACTTTGTCACTTTGCACATCAACTAAGAAGTGCAAACGGTTGTGCACATCCAAAGGACCCATACATTTATCTAACACAGAATACGTTTTTGACCATTTACCATTGATATTGCAATTTGTGCATATTAATGGAATTTGCAGTCAATCAAAAATGTAAAGAGGTTTCAAAATGATTTCTTTAATGAATTTCAACCAAAATCATTCCCTCAGACAAAAAAGTGGCCTATAAGAAACACCCATATGTGACTCTTCCATATTTGTACATAATATGAGAAGGAATGCTTTAGCTATATTTAAAACAATGGCTGCCCTTGACTTTTCAGATACACAATAGTCCCGCAATTTCACATACAATGCATGATTGCATAACATTGCATAATTGGGATTAGTACAAACTATTATTATAAAACAGATAGGTGCCATTTTGATTAGATAAATAGATTCTGATTATTTGAGGTCACTGTAAAATTCCCAAAGGTAGTTAGCCTACTTATTGCATTTAATAATGTTAGTCTTGCTGTCCCTTTTTAAAAAACAGCAAGCCATTAAAAGTCCCAAATGCGTTATCGTTTTGTTAGAAATACTACATTTACCGTAGATCACAAGCTTAATAAGACCTGTTACGTTTGGAGTTTGAAATGAGATCATTTCAGTTTATACAACACATAGGCCTAGTTGAGGTCATGAACTGGCAGGGCGATTTGTGTCATGAAGCTACCTGCACAAGTGAAAAAGCTAAATCTCCAAAAGCTCTGGAAAAAACCTCACCCTAATAGACTCTGAATGTTGTCTGATGATCTTAACATTAATTACACTCAAAGTTTTCCACTGTTTATCTGCAGTTGGTGGAGACTGGTTGTTAAGTTTTGATTATATCATAATTGCTACCAAGACTCATGCAAAAATGCAATGCAAAGTTATTACTTATAATACTATAATAAATATATTCAGAAGGTTTTATGTTTGGATTTTTCAAAAGCTCACAGTCTTTTTAATTAACATTTTAAACTTTTTAAATTAGCAGCGAAAATCCAACAACTGGGAAAGCGTGACTAAAATGATATCGCAGCGATCATTGTTTTTTTGTCATTGTTGAATTGTTTTTTTGCAAAGAGACTGAGAAAAGCTTCACAGAAGCATGATTAATGTAGGTGTCACTTCATATTGTACATATTATTGTGGCATCCGTGAATTACATCATATCAGTGAAATCAAACAGAAATCGGACACATTTCTTCATCTGAATTGGGTGTACTTGATTTATATTTATTTGCCTAAAAACAGCAATATTGTGATGATCCTTCAGAAATCATTATAATATGCTGATTTGATGCTCATTGAAACACTTGAACACACCATTATTACAGGTTTAAGCATCAGAGGTGAAGAGTGGAAACTTTTTTTTTTTTTGCGATTTCTCAATGAATAGAAAGTTCGAAAGAGCAGTATTTATAAAAGTCTTTATAAAGACTTAGTTATAAAGTCTTATAAAGACCTTACTTTTTATTTACGCTGCTAAGCCCTTTTGTGCCTGTAATTGTTTATTATTATCAGTAAAGGTATCAAAGGGGCTTCTTATGGGAAAATTCTCCTGTAAACATAAGGAACGTCTTAGATACAAAACTGTTGAACAACTGCATACAGTATACCACAGATTTTAAATGTAAATACCTCAAAGCAGTTTTTCACACACTCACAATGAAAATGTCTGGCATAACTTGTCTTGAGTCAAACCTTCACAACAAAACAAAAACTTTGACTTCGAGGGGTGTGTACAATCTTGTTTCATGGCATAACAATAAGGTGAAGCAGTAGGTGGATCTTGCACACAGTTGTGCAACCAAGAGACATAAGTTTTACTCAAATGAGTTTCAGTCACTCCTTATGATTTCTGTCCTGATGATCCTACTAGCCTTCATTTTATATACACAAAAGAATGACATTGTAACCCTTTTGGAATGCAAATCACTCCCAATTGCCATTTGACATTACTTAGGAATTAGACATGGAAAGCTCCTTTTGGTCTAAAAATAAAAAATGCCTGCACGCGAAAGGGTGCTTATACTTTGGCTTTTACATATTTGAATTGTGTGCATTAATTAATAATAATACAAAAATTGGCATTACACGGTTTCTGTGCACGGCACCTTCAGCAAGCAGGGGCGTCACACGTCAAGTCACTTTTATTTATATAGCGCTTTTAACAATACAGATTGTAGCAAAGCACTGAACATTATCAAGTATGGAAAATAGAGTGATGTTAATGTAATGCAGAGACGGTTTCTGTAGTCAAGACGACGATAATCACTAGAAATTAGGTGTCTCCAGGTACAAGTATGATAGATAATAGAAAACCGGTTAGTGGCGCAGATGATTTCTTTCCCAAGTACTTCTGCCGCCTGTTTGTGCCACACAGCCAAGTGCCCATGCCTAAGACCGCCACTGGCTGTGTGGACTGTCTTCTGACGGCACCCATTTACTGCAGAAGATCCATCGGTGAGCAAAAAATAAATAAATAAATAAAAATAATAATAATAATAATCAGGGGCGATTCTAGGTTCAGAGCTTTGGGGGTGCTGAGCACCCAGAGAGCTGCCCAGATACACTTTACTCATCACAATGAGAATTTTTCCCTGCCTCTTTCAGTCCCCACATCCTTAAATGTCTCCAGTTGTCCCGAGTTCTGTCTGACTGTCTCCTTTGTGCATTTAAACCCCTGTTTCTCCCTGTCCTTTTCGTCTGTTGTCTTCGTCACCGTCAAAGTTATTAAAATATTGCATCTGAATGATTTTTCATATTTTAATACTGTCTCACATAAACAGCATGAACTGTCAAATAAGTTAGAAATCTTTAGAAATCTTTGGGGGTGCTTTTATTCATTTTAGGGCTAAAATCGCCCCTGATAATAATAATAATATATATATATATATATGTGCCTTGAGCTTCCTGCAGCTCACTCTGACAATAATATAGTACACACACAAACACACACACGCCAAATCGAAGTGGTAATTGGCTGTGTGGACTTGGCTGAATCTATCATCTTAGTCTGTAAAACCACTGCATGTGCGCTGATTGAACGAAATCAATAAGGATTGCCTCAGCAAACTCAGGTGATCAATTCTCCTCAACAGGTAGACTGTTATCTGGGAATTCTCATTTATTGGAAAGGCAGCACAGGCAAAGCAAATGTCACCATCTCTGCTCTCCAATTCCGCTACTAATCTGTGCATTGATCTGTGCAGATGCTGGACCTTTGTGCACACTTTGATCGGTTTCAGTCTTCCAGTTAGACTGGAGAAAGACCATGGGATGGTAAATGCTTTCCCTTGTGTTCATGGTGTGCAATGAAATAACAAAACATATTAGTGTCACATTAGTATTGCTCCATAATGTCCTGCACTGATAATGTTCTTCTTCTGAAATGAAAGCTTTTTTGCCATTGTTTCCTTTAACAAGACTTGATGTGCATCTTAATTTATATAGCTGAACAACCAATTCTTGGTTTATCACTCCTGAATCTGGAATGTGGATGATTATGTAGAACAGGTTATCTAGGAAGGTGTTGTAGGTCAGATTATGTAATTTTTTATATTTACAACACAATATCAGTTACCAGGGTGCATTGGGGAAAGAATTAGAAAACTGGAACTAATTTTGAGTTTAATGCATTTTGAATGTGTTGAAGGTCAATTAAAGATATTAGTAATGATTGAGCAAAAAGTGGAACTATTCCAAGTATACAGTACATCAGATACACTCTATATTCTGATTCTTTATACACTATATTTCTGATATTATTTATGTTCACACGATCCTTGTCAACAGTGACATTAAAACACATTTTAGGTTTAATATTAAGAAATGTGCATTTCTCAAATATTCTGTGAACAGATATATTCATACTATATACATATTTATTTATTTATTTTTATTTTTTTACTTATTTTTTTACTAGGGACAGTTTGTAGATTGATGAATATAAAGTCCCAATTAAATCTCTGCAAAGTTTAGGCCAAAAGTTTGACCAAACTGGTTGTGTGCCCTCAAAATGTCCATAAAGATTGATTGTTCCAAAACTAATTGTTGGAAATGAAACAGGCCTGCCCAAAAAACATTAATTTGCCAAACTAATCAATGAATCACAAGTCTTCTAACATTCTAACGTTTTTTTTTTTTTTTTTTGAGTTATACATGCTACATTTGCACCAAACTGGATCTTCAGTATATGACTACATGAGACTAAACATTTATTTCTTTTTTCTCTTTTTCTTGTTTCCTTTTTTTTTATTCGTCTACATGGCGGATATTTATGGGGCAGAAATGAAAAACCATATGACATTCTACATAGTTCATCTCAACAATTTAAAAACTTTTAGGCCTAAAAAGACTAAAATGCTGTCTGGTGAAATCTCATAGGCTGCTGGCAGACATTTTTTGAGATCTCAGGGCATGAAGGTGAATTCAAGGTGGAGCTGAACCTTGCAGGTAGGTTAGGTAGATCTCTAGGAACAGGATTGGGCACCTTGCTCTTTGAAACAAGACCATAAATGTTTGCATAATAGCGACAACTAGTGTCACATGGATGTCACTTTAAATTCTCAGTAGGTCAGATTTGGGATCATTTCATTTTTAATTTTATTTTTTTTAAGTTTAATGTCTTTGAGTTTTATTGTTTTTAATTGTTATTTAAGAAAATCTATCAAGACCTTCATTGCGTTGGTTCACAACCAACAATTGTCAATGAGTAACCACATGATGGCAGCAAAGCACTAGATAATGTTTAACCTGCAGTGCAGTACACAAAGCACAATATCAGCTGCCTTGAAAATACATGATCTTAATCAATGCATAAATATGCTAGCTTACTCTCCTTTTCTGGCTTGTAAAACTGAGGTTCCCTCACAAGAGGAAAACTGTGCTACACAATCCATTTTTAGAGAATAGATCAGATGGATGAGTTGATTGATTGCAGCACCCTGTGAAAAGTGGATCAAATCTTTGTGGTTCAGCACAGATGTGTTTCACAGAAGCATCATGAGCTGAATTCAGATGTTCACGGCTGTGATATAATAAGCGCTAAGAGATAGAACCTGAAGAGCGAGATGTTTTTGGCAACTGTCTCGGAAAAGATACAGCTAGCCATTTTCTTATTTAACACAAAGGCGGTTAGCTTATGTTGTACATATGCCTGATTAGTGTCAACTGAAAAGTTTATGCTTCGTAGAAACAGATTTTATAATATATTGGATTTAAATAAGATGCCATTGCTAACAGATGCCTGCCATTTTCCCAAGTGAGTAACATACCTGTGTGAACTTGACACAGTGAAAGTGTCTGATGTCTTTAAAAATGCTGGTTAAAGCAAGTTTTATCTAATTAAATTGGCTTTAAAGATTTCAGGCATCCATGGTAGATTTAAACCTGAAAAAATACTGAAACAAAATCCCTTGCCACTCTTGGTCACAGCTGTGCTGCATCTTGACTGATTGTTTACCAAAGATGAGAACTATTTTTTCCACATTTTCCCTACTTATTCCACATTTGGTACACCCTACTCCAACATATATTTATATATATTGTGCTGGTTTTTTTTAACGATACATTGACAACAGCAGATACATTAATTATAGTGTTTATTGCTAGTGTACACTGAAAAGTTGAGCAGGATAACTGATTAATGCATTTAAACTGTCTTTTTTATTCCTGGAAACAGACTAAAAATATTGATGAGTCATCCTGCACTTGTGGGCGTGTCCGTATGTTGTCCAATGAAGTGCAACTATATTCCCCTCCCACTATTATCACCTTCTTAACTAACAATGATAATTGATTCTCGGTTCGCTATAAAAAAAGTGACACATCTTTCAATAAGCCCCAACTCTTAAAAAGGAAATATGTCAATGTCGAAAAGACAACTGCTATAAAACAATCAGCTATAAAACAATTATGCCCATACGGCCTTGTCGAAGGACCCTCTGTGAAACACCTCCATTGTTCACTCTTTAGTTACTCACATTGTCTTTTGTGGATGAAAAAAAAAGAAATGCCATACGGAATTTGCCCTTCATTAGCATGTTAGTGAAGCTCTCTGGGAAATCACAGCTCATTTTGCACCCTCACTCTTTATATAAACCTTGGCAGCTGTTTGATCATTTCTGTTTAAAAGGAAATCTTACATCACTTTGACTGGTCTCCTTTTGTGCAATATTAGCAGCACAGGTATGCCAGCAAGTGACAGGTCAAAGAAATTAGCAAAGCGTGGCAGTTAATGATCTATCAGAAGAGCTGTAGGTTCAGATCCGGCAAGTGTTGCTCTATGAACCATTCAACCCTCGAACAGGGCACTTAACCTCAAGTTGCTCTGAAGGGCTGTAAGCCGCCTTAGCAAATAGTTCTTAGTTGTGAAAACCACTTATTTTCAACTATACTGCCTGGCATCTTCCAGACTCAACAAAGCTTGTTCTGCTTCATCCTCTGAGATGCATCTTTAAATTTTTGCTTTCAAACAAAGTGTTTTTTTTTTTCCTGAAAAGGTATCTCAAAATGAATCTTAAAACCAAAGGGACCAGAAATTTAATCTGGATTCTTAAATGATATCAGTGAATCCTGTTGGTTTTAAACGATGAAGCATTTAATTGCTTGATAAATGAGAGTGGAGTTTATTTGGGAACTAAAATTTGATAGAAATCATTTGGGGGTTGTTTTCCAGCAGTGCAAACCTCCACTTACAAATCTTCATTATAATGTTATTGGACTGATAATATGCACAAATCTGTTTGCATAAGAACATATGGGCTGCTGATGAAGTAAAAAATGTGGTAATCGGACTCTGGCAGATGTATGAGACATGGTTTTTGAGCACACTGAGCAGTTTCTGCTGTGTTTACAATGGTTTTTCAGACACTCAATGGACTTGAGGTTAAAACGGAACCAAAGGAAAAAGTCAAGAAGGAGCAGAAGTTCTTTCCATTTACTTGAGGAAAGTGTGAAAGCTCTTTCTGGAGCCACTTCCCTTGTGTCTGTTGAGTGACTGCCATTGAGTGCTAACTGAGGGTTGAAACCGTGGCCGAGAGTTTCTTACTAAAGGTCCAGGTGAACCTCAGTAGGGGCCGTGAGTCTCCTGCACTCATACAGGAGCTGAAAAGGCTGAGTGCAGAGGAGTACAGAAGAAATTGGCTGTGACTTGGATTTTTATTCTTGCTTTGAAAAGGCTTCAATCATTCTGCCTGAGCGTTTTTGTCTTTCCTGTATGTTGGTACTGAATTCTGTCTGTGCTGACTGTGTTCCTTTGAGTGCATTTCAGTGACTCATTAGGACCAATCTGATAAAAAGCAAGACTTCATAAACTATTTTATACTTATAGTATTTTATACTATTTTAATTATATGGATCAAACTGTCTCTCAAGGTCAGCTATGTTCCAACCACCCTATACCTTAAAATGAATTGAAACATATATGCAGAGATCACATTTAAATCAGGTTATAAATTAAACAGCATTTCATATAGTTATGGTATACAATAAAGTATAGTATATCTCCATGACATAAAAATGTAATATGATAATTTACATTCATTTTGCATTAAAAGTGTGATCTTTTTTATACTTGTGATATTCATATTGTGATAGTAAACAACACCAACACTGTCACCAATAGCGCCTCTGTGGCCTTCTCTGCCTGAGTATTGTTTTGCCTGAACAGGATCCAGCGGCTTTAGACAACATCGTATCAGAGGTAACACGGCAAGCATCAGCACTTGCTGCACACCACCAACAGTTAGATCGGCTGACGATAATGACCGGTGAGCATCACCAGCAGCTCGACCGCTTGACCACTATGACGGAGGAACTAGTGCGGTCAATTCAAACGCTCACCACTACTGTGAATCAATCAATCGCTTCAGCTAATCCCCCAACAGCTGATGTTTCGGCTCCACCTCCCGCCGTGCTCGCTGTTCCCGCAACTCTGGCCAACACTGCTCGACTTGGAGGAGTTTATGGACATGGCTATTAAAATGGACCACCTACTCCGCTCCCGTAGAGGGTGTCGTTATCCCGCTGCCTCAACCCAGCTTCTTAGCTCCACTGCCGAGGAACCGATGCAGACTGGATATACCCGCCTATCCGAGGAGGAACGTGAGCGGAGGATGAGAAACCATCTGTGCCTGTACTGTGGCCAATCTGGACATCTCCGGGCCCAATGGCCCGCCAGACCTCCTAAACCCTCGAACGCTCGGGTAAGCTTCTTGCCCCTTTCATCCTCTTTACTACTTGATGTGTGTCTCATAAAACAGAACTGTCAAGTAAAAGCTAAAGCCTTTATTGATTCTGGTGCAGCGGGTAATTTCATTGATCAGGATTTTGCTAATCGCCACCATGTATCTTTGATTCCATGTACACCCCATATGGCGGTGGCAGGCCTTGATGGAAGGCCCCTAGGAGCAGGAAGAATTCCTCATACAAACGAGTCACTAACCCTCATCACCAACACCCAGCACTCCGAGTCAATCCAGTTCCAGACCTCGCTCACCCGCAAAGGCAAGGGCAATCACAGACCGGCATGGACATCTTCCTGTGAAAAGGCCTTACAGGATCTCAAGGTTCGATTCACCTCAGCACCTGTCCTAAAGCACCCGGACCCCGAACGACAATTCATAGTGGAGGTAGATGCGTCTAACACCGGTATTGGAGCCATACTTTCCCAACGCCATGGAACCCCAGCAAATTTATTCCCGTGTGCATTCTATTCCAGAAAGCTTAACTCTGCTGAACGCAATTATGACGTCGGTGACAGGGAGCTACTAGCCATGAAAGCAGCTTTAGAGGAGTGGCGACATTGGCTGGAGGGATCCACCACTCCTTTCCTCATTTTAACGGACCAAAAGAACCTGGAGTACCTGAGAACCGCTCGACGTCTCAATGCCCGCCAAGGGAGATGTTGGCTCTTCTGTTCTCGCTTTCATTTCCAGATCACTTATCGACCGGGGTCCAAGAATGGAAAAGTGGACGCACTCTCCCGTCAATACGATCTCACACAGGCTGAGGCCGTGCCCACCTCTATCATCCCAACATCCCTGATTGTCTCCCCAGTACAATGGGATATCATGATTGAAATCTCCGAGGCTCAAACGACTGAGCCAACTCCGTCCGAGTGTCCTACAGGTCTTACTTATGTGCCCGTCTCTCTACGACAACGTCTCCTCACGCTAATACATGAGAACCCTAGTGCGGGTCACCCCTGCATCCAAGCTACACGGGAACTGGTTTCCAACAAGTTCTGGTGGCCTTTGATGACAGAACAAATAATCACCTTTGTCAAGAACTGTGGAACATGCAACCAAACCAAGTCCTTGCACCAACGACCGGCTGGCCTACTCCAGCCACTTCCCATCCCAGAGAGACCCTGGTCACACCTGGCAGTCGATTTCATTACAGACCTACCTCCCTCTAACCACAAAACAGTCATTTTCACGATAATTGACCGGTTCTCTAAGACTTGCCGGCTCATTCCCCTTCCCAAACTCCCTACCATCTGGGACACCGCTCACGCCCTCTTGAATCAGGTCTTTCGGTTCTATGGATTGCCTGAGGACATCGTATCTGATCGGGGCCCACAGTTCAACTCTCGAGTGTGGAAAACTCTCTGGTCCCAACTCAATGTAAACATCAGCCTGACGTCAGAAGCAGCACCCGGGTACCAAGTAGGCCAGTGGGTCTGGCTTTCGACCAGGGATGTGAGACTCCGACTTTCATGCAGAAAATTAAGCCTGAGGTACCTGGGTCCATTTAAAATCCTAAAACAAATTACCCCTGTTTCATTTTGGTTAGAATTACCTGCTCAGTATCGTATCTCACCCACCTTTCATGTCTCTTTGTTTAAGCCCGCTGTGGACCCGGGAGGAGAGGGGGACCAGGACGGGGCTACTCCCGCAGAGACCCCTCCCTAATACCCGAAGGAGAGGATATCTATCACGTCAACAAGATCCTGGACTCTCGGCGTCGAGGTGGGGTTCTCCAGTACATGGTTGACTGGGAGGGATACGGTCCCGAGGAGCGAACCTGGGTGTCAACTCTAAGGACATCATTGACCCTCAACTTACTACTGCATTTCATCAGGAGCATCCTGAGAAACCAGCTCCTCGCCCCCGTGGAAGACCTCGGCGTCGAGGAGGTTCTCACGTCAGGAGCCGTTCGCAGGGGAGGGGCTCTGTCACCAATAGCGCCTCTGTGGCCCTCTCTGAACGGACACAGCGGGAACCTTCGCCCGCATTCTGAGTTCCTACC
>JAUMHP010000059.1:4851192-4864316 GCA_032361065.1 Enteromius trimaculatus
GTACATACAAATATATTATATAAAGAAAAACTTTTATTTTGATGTGATTAATCATGATTAATCCGTTGACAGCACTAATAATAAGTCATTAACAGTACATACATGTATATTTTGTACTTGCGAATACTTTTTAATCTGTTGAGATTGCCTTACACAAGTTTTCTTTTTCTTTGAGTGATATGTTTCTTATTTTATAATTACCAACAGCATTTGCTATGTTTTGTCAACATATCACCCATTACCAATGTAAAAAGTGTAAGCAACATGCAGTTGCTATAGTTACCACGAGGCAAAAATGACTTCTGTTTGCTACTGTTTAATTAGCAACAGGTACATTTATCACTACTGAAACATTTGAAATATACATGTGTATATATATACACACACACACACTAAGTGCTTATAACTTAGTTCAAATTATTAGCGGGCAGACCCTCCACAAACACCCCCATAAATCGCACCATTCAAAGCAGCCATTCTCCTGTAATTATCGTTTCATTCATTTTGTAGGCTGAAGCAAATTATTAGTAATATTCCATGTGCTGGTGGATGTTTCAACAAAGTTAGCACCGTGGATTGGGTGGTTAGCGTTGAAAATGTAAATGGCGCAGCTTTAACAGGCACTTCACATAGCCTCTCTGTCACCTCTCGTTATTAGCCGCCCACTCTCCGTCTGCGTGACCGGGTAGCATGGACGCTTGGAGTGGCAGGTGTGGGGGCTGCCACATGATGCCTAATAATGTCTCTCGTTAAAGGGGCTTTATGAAAAACCCAGCTAACTAACACTAGTTCCTAAGGTTCTTAGCAGAAAAGTGGCCACAACCTTCCCTGTGTCTTCTCACCCGGACACCTCAACACGCTCTCCGATATCCCTTTTAACAGTTTTTCAGGTTTGGTGAACCAATTTGATGGGACTGACACCATTTTTGCGTGACTTTGCCCAAGCTCCCTTGAATAGAGTGCTATTGTCCGATAGTTCCGCTGCGTGAATGGCGAGAAGGGGATTTGACGGCGGGTTCTTATAGCGGAACGAACTGAATTCTGTTCCTGTTTAGCAAGCAACAAGATCTTTGACGAGAACAGAGAGGAGAGAGAAGGGAAGAGATCGTCTAGCGGAATGACTCAGATAGCGTAACACTATTCTGCTCGTCATATAATGCGAGGCCCCACAGAATGGGATGGTGAGGTAGGTGGGTTTTTGAAAATGGTTGACAACACTGGCAGCCTGTTTGAGGCGTACAACAAATAAATCAACCATTAAGTCATCTCACAGTTCAAATCCCCTCAAGCTGCTAATAGCCTCTCCATTTTAAATGGAGGGATTAATTTCGGCTCCGAGGGGTTCATTTTTGTGAGTATGGATTGAACCGTTTTGTTTAGGCTCAGGAGTGAGCATTCGCATTTGTGGTTGAAGATAATTGTTTAAGAGATTCTATGGCACTTAATCATGAATACATAAATTGAGACTGCAGGATGTTTTTATCCAGGAAAAATGATATGAAATTCCAAATAATTGATTTAGATTTGCGCACCAGAAAATAAACACATTTACTTAAAATGATATTTTAAAAAAAACAACACTAATAAAAGTACAAGAAAGCGAATTAATGAATAACCAGAGCTTTTGCAACCTCATGCAGGTGAAACAAGGAAAGACTCAGACTTTAATATTGCCCATTTTTATGAATATTGAACACTTTTTAGGAAACAAACGAACAACAACAAAACAAATAAAACCTCTTTTTAATTAATCTCTACATAGCAAAATATACAATATTTCTGTTTTTCTTAGATGTAATTGAGATATCTTGTTTAAGGACAGGTGGTAAAACAAACAAACAAATAATCAGAGCTTTTGAACTCATAACAGGTGAAATAAGGAAAGACACTGGCTTTGATTTTTTCTGTTCTTATGAAGATCAGACACTTTTGGAAAAAAAAAAACAACCACAACAAAAGCAATAAATAAATAAATAAATAAATAAATAAAATTACAATAATAAAAAGAAAATAAACAAAAGCTCTTAATTAATCTCTATATAACAGTGATTCATTAAAATATACAATATTTTTTATTTTTCTTAATTAAGATATCTTATATTAAACTAATTAATAAGGCATATAATATATAATAATTGATATACAATTAAAAATTAAAAATTGAATTTATACAAAAACAACAATAATAATAATTACAATAATTGTATAAGGATCATAAGTGATTCATTTTAAAGTGTAAACATTGCTGTTTTCATAATTAATTTCAGGTAGGTTAGAGTAAATGTCTCAAGACACAATTAATGGTTATATATCAGAAAAGACAAGATAACGGCAACCAAACAAATGGCAATGTTGGAAAGGATGGTTTGAATATAATGCATAATTAAAAAATAGAGATAAATCTGCTGCTAGCTCATAAAAGCTGCTGATTACTGCATAATAAATCATTATAATTAAGCACATGCTTCTCCCTGGACCAACAAGCCCAATATATAAAAGTATTTCTAATCAACATTTCAGACACTTGTGGAACATGTTAAACTAAACGGGTGCTCCGAAAATGAACAACAACAACTGTAACTATCGAGCAAATGATGTCCGATAAGATAAGAAGTTTGCTGGCAAGCATTTGCTGTGTGGCTGGGTTAGCATTAATAATTCAGAGGATGTGCCAGCACAAAAGAAAACACAGGCTTTAATGAGTTCATTTCCACACCATGGACAAACAGATTAATTAGGAAACACTGCCTCAAAAAGATAAACCTTTCGGTAAAAGTTTCAGAGATGATATTACTGTGAGCCCTTTTCAATAATTCCACTGTATGAAGTCAATATGAACATGAACTCTCAAATATCATTTGCTTCCATTTTAAGTTTTATCTTGAGAGATTCATGTGACAAAATTGATGTTTATTAAACATAACTGTGCAAAAGAAATTATTTTTTGCTGTCAGTAATTTTTTTTATGACCACCTGCTAATCTATGTTTATCTGCACACTTACAGTAAAACCTTAACAAGTCTTATGTGTGAGCGTGAGGAAGCAAAAATAACATGCAGCACATATCACGATGTATCCAGCTCTGAGACCCTCCTCACACTTGCCTTGCTGTTCATAAATTCCTATTAGTATGTTTCTCAAAGTTGCAACCTTCTAATTCTCAGTTTGCTAATAGGTTCTATAAGCCGAGGCCATTTGAAATCACACGTACACACACATACTCCTACACACTGTCGCTTGAGTTTAAAACCACAGTATATTCTTGTAGAGGCACATTTACATTAATGCTTTTGGCAGACACGTTTATTCAAAGCGACTTGTATGCCATACAAGATGACATTGTGTAGTTTACAATTAGGAAGTTCTAGCTCTCATGGCAAAAGAAAAGTTACATTATTAATGCACTGACAGCATCTATAATGTAAGCATTTAAGACAGTAATGGCAAAGAGCATAATAAGATTCATAGAATATTAATTAAATTTATAGAATGAATATAATGATTACATTTTTTATTAAATCAATGAGAACAATTAATATATATACAGTACCACAAGGTAACAGAAGTTATTATTACTTAGCCTACTTATAGTACTTATATATTACATGCTATAAACAACTTTATTTTGTATGTGATTAATCACAAGTAATCATTTGACAGCAAAAATATATAAGAATATATATATATCTTTTTTTCCCATGTTTGGATGATAATATATCATTATATTTCATATATATAAAATAGCTACAAATTAAATAAAATAGTTGATTCTATGAGTAACATATATATGTATATGTATTATAAGCATTATAATTAAATATACATAAATATAAAAGTGTATTTATTCATCTAAATGTACAACATTTACAATTACCTACTGACTGGTATAAAAATGAGATCAGGCTGATGTTAGCACTATCCTGTATAGTGTAATGTAATGTATAGAAATGCAATGCAAAAAGCAATATTGTTATAGTAACATTGTCAGGTCAGCTAAAATTTTATCACTCTGACTGGCATATGTGTATATAATAAACATCACATACACGATTATCTCCAGACGTTTGGTTCTGTCTGTCTAGCTTCGGGAGTGTATTAAACCTTTGACATTGCCTTGTTTTATTTTGCCTTCCCATAGCATTTCTTCAAGAACCTGCTGTTGTGTGCCCTGAGGCATTATTAAAAAGTGTATTCAAACATCAGTTTAGCATTTAGCCTAGATAAGATCCAGCAATGATAAGAAGTAGCCTAGCGGGAGGATGGCTCTGTATTCAGTGTAATTTTCGCTCTGAAAGATCCCTAAAAGCTTGTTGCAAGACATTGTGTTGAACCTGTCGAAGCTGTGTGTGGGGATGTGGCTTGTTGTGGAAAACTGGAAGTGACAGCTGGGATTTAAGTGAGGTGTCTGAGCGCTATCTTTCTGTGTCGAACATGCTTGGTTTGGTCACTCTGGACATCCCGGGGATCCCCCAGCAGGCCCTGCGTAGATGCAGCTGTGGGACCAAGAGTCAGTGTGTGATTAATCACCACTCGCTGTAACACAAAGATGCGCACATATATAGAGCGCACAAAGCCAAGGGGGTGACAAAGGGGACGTCCCTTGACGAGCGTAAAGCCTTGCGCCAGGCTTGCTCGGCTCCCTCGCACAGGCACTCTTACAAACAAGCCTAGAGAAATGCAAGATGGGATCATACAGTCTCACGTGGCTACTGATCAAAGCACAATTCCAAGTCTGAAAACTTATTCTGCTGCTTTATCATGGGAATAGCGTGAACGCAACGGGAGGGAGTCGTTTTGGGTTGATACAACAGTGATTTCAATTTCACCACGCTCTCATCAGATTCTTTTTTTTTCAAGAGCTCAATTTCCTGGCATGTTATGTGTGGGAGTAGCAAGGCATTGCTAGTCAGACAGGAGGTCTTTTAAAATGAGCCCTGCAAAAATGGAGGCAGTTCAAAAGACATGGTGGATATTTCCAAGTCTCCTGTCGATTCCAAGTCCTCTAAGAGTTTAAGCCTAGCTGCTTAATGAGCTCGCGTTAGCTTAATTAAACCTTGCCCATCAAGATCCTTGTCAGTTTGCTTGGGCTCGTAGGAGGGGACGTCAA
This sequence comes from Enteromius trimaculatus, assembly GCA_032361065.1. Lineage (NCBI taxonomy): Eukaryota > Metazoa > Chordata > Actinopteri > Cypriniformes > Cyprinidae > Enteromius > Enteromius trimaculatus. Next base: position 4,856,300 of record JAUMHP010000059.1, read on the forward strand.
CGTAGTTGGCCCCAGGTCCAACGTGGGGAAGAGTGTTGTCAGCGCCATCCCTAGATCCTCCCTGTGAAGCTTTTATTCTTTTCTTTCCCCTGTTTTAGCCACCCCTCTAGTACTTGGAATCTAATTGTCATAGCAACACAAACTACCACTTTAATGTCCTTTATCTGGCAATGCGAGTAGAAGGTTGCATTTGGAGACAAAACACCCTGCTGCCATGGTGACTGCGCATAAGCTTACAAAAGTGGTCATGGCCGTGTGCTTTTAGACGAGTGTGAAACTCACTGGCTGAAGCTTGAGGGTTATTCAGATGTTGGAATGCTTCCGCAGTGGTCCTGAGAATTGATACTTATGGGTGCACCGTGGCTACACAAACAAGTAGCCCAGAGGATAACTAGGCCTTTAATTGACAGTTTGTTGTCGCCTCATAATGCTTTTATTGAGTTGTGTTAATGAGGTTAAAGAGAATGTAGTTCCTAATGGTAAGGCAAGGCTAGCCTAAATCCAGGCTGGCGTTTTTAATAAAGCACATTAAAACATGTTTTGATTATGTAGAACTTAGTGTGCTACTGTGCTATAACATGGCCAGTCTGGTAAAATAGCATGCCACCGACTCGTGATGCTGTACTCAGCTCACATGCTCTGATAATTATAGGATTGCAGGACTATACATTTGCATAATTAAGTAATATTAATATTAATAAATATTAATATATTTTCTGTCCAACTGTGTGGCCCTACTTTTAATAAAAGTGTGGTTATTTTATTGGCTTGTGTTTTTTAAATGCAGTCTCATTAATATTATTGAGTTCAATTTAAAGTCTTACAAAATTACTTTGTATTATTTGATACAATTAATTTTCGGTTTTGGTTTTCTGCCAAGTGCATGCAGAATTTTTGGTTTCGGTCTATAAATTTAATTTCAGGGCATTTCTAATTCAAGTAAATCCTAAAGTCGTGATAAAACAGAAGAAGTGAGTGATTGTGTTCTGCATTACGATATAAAATCTGAGCAGTTTTGCCAAGTCTGTGGTTTTCGCACAGAATTGGCCTTGTATAGTTACTATGGATTGATTTTTAACTCACAGGTTGAAGCGTTACAGGGCTAGTTTTAAGTATGGTTTTGTTGTGCACACCTGGCAACCCTAAAACCAAGCATCATGTTATCTAAAAAGCAAAAAAAGCAAAAGTAATATGGGGAATTGGTGTTATTTGATTGTGAATGGATTATTGTATAAGTAATATAGATAGAAGTCATTTCCATCACTTGGATGAATCGCAGGATTCATTTTACATAAATTATACATAAACGTTGTATTACAAGAATATCTACCATAAGATAGCATATATACAGTTTATATATACACACACACACACATATTTATATCATGGTTTTGCTGCACACCCCACTTAAGGGTTTTTGATTTAAGCTTTGTAGACAGACGAACAATAGCAGCTGGCATGTTACGCAAAGCAGACTCCCTTACCCAAATCTCTGAACCAACAGTAACTGAAGAGAACCAAAGAAACACATTTGCATGCCAACACTGAAGCAAACAAACTGAGATATGCTGTAGAGGGAGCGTTCCAGCTACACGGACACAATGCAAATAATTAGTATTTAAGGTGTAAAGGACACTGGAGAACATGGCAGTGTGGATAATGAGGGTACAACATATAAAGAGACATACAGGTTCTCCAGCATCTGAGGTGAAGAGTCGAGAGGTGAGTGGCGATGACAGAACACTTAACATGTTGCTTCAGTGTGAGCTCAAAAAGTATAGCTGCAAAGCAAATTGTACATATACTCCACTGTAAACAAGACAGCTGGAAAACATTCTTCCTCTGCTCATAAATGAGTGTTTTTTCCACATTTTCCTTCCGGTCCACTTTTTATGTATTTTTGTATACAGCAGCAGTTTAAAACTCTTTCTCAGCTACACACTTATTCAGTCCATGAGAGGCTTGCTTGTATTTTTTAACAAGGCCAGCTATAAATATTTAAATTAAATTTGAATTAAAGTAATAGTTCATAAAAAAAGGAAAAAATGTTTGAAATGTACTTACTCTTAGGCCATCCAAGATGTAGCTGGGTTTGTTTCTTTATCAGAACAGAATTGTAGGAATTTAGCATTACATTACTTGCTCATGCTCTATAGTGAATGGGTGCCGTTAGTCCAAACCACATCACAATAATCCTAGTCGCAAGTAATCCAAGTAAGTATATCTTTGATGCCCCTAGGGTGAGTAAAATTATTTTTTTTTTGGTAAGCTGCTGTTCTATAAACGACCATAATTAAATAAAATAAATAAATCCAACTCACGAATTTAAAGAAAGTCCATTTTGCAGTTCTGAATTAGACCAAACCCTGCTGCCTAGCAACTGCCCAAAACAGCCTATCAACACTTCCTATGCCGTTTGTGCTACAGGTTGGCTGTTTTTATTTTTTTTAAGCCATTGGATTTACAATGCTTACCTTGCAGATAAAAAGTATATTGAAATATTGAATAGGGAATATATCTCGGCATCAAAATGTCATAGAGACATGCAGGTGGTCTCTTTTTAATCAGGTCAACAAGCAGATATATAACAACACTCTATTACCTGCTTAGAATTGAGTCAGCAAGCATAGCAGCCTTGAACTAATCATATCTTCTGTAGAAAATCACATAGATAGGAGTACTTTTAATTCTATCTCGTACATCTAAAGCTCTGATTTCTTATTAATTAATCTTTTTATTAAGGCTGAACTCACTCACAGTGAATTTCAGTAAAATTTCTAGCTCAATCCAAACTAGCAGGTGCACATGCATGAGGGTCTTCAACCTAAAACAATTCACAACAAAAGCACGTCCCAGATCTGACTATCTGGTCCCAGACAGGCCGCCAGATTGACTATAAATACTTTTTCAATTTGGACGATTAGAAGGGGAATCACTCTGAAGAGCCTGAGAGCTTTTGGGCCACTGCAGGTAATCCCTTTTTTCCGCTAAAAGCTAAACACCAGGAGGAGAGATCCATATCTATTCCCTAGTGTCTGGAGGGAAGTCTTATCTGTGCAACTTCCAGCGTCACCAAAGAATGACTTGTTGCGTTTAAGACCACAAACGAGAAGAGCACCATATCATTGTCAAAATGAAATTAAAACTTGAACCATTAACTTCATTTGGTATTTAGACAATCGGAGAGCCTTTGTATGCATCTGAAGGAGCTTCCCTTATTATCAGTGCATCATGTGACCTTGTGGATTATGGGATTAAACTGAGAATCATTGGTGACCAATCATGATTTGTTCTCAGATAAGTAAAAGCCCTTGTCACGTATGATCTACATTTATAACGCAATCGGATAATTTCTCATTACACGAGTGAAATTACTCAGAATTCAGCTGGCTGTTTCAAAAAGCACACACAGGTTTGTCTTCAAGCTTGTGACACAAAGGATATGACATGTTTTCAGAAATGGCAGCGTGAAGAAATTGAAGATTACAAGAATAGCCACATAATTTGATGGTCTGGGGCTAACCCTCGCCGTGAACTGCATGTCAAGTAGCATCTGCGTAAAAATACCATCCAGGCCCATAAAACTTATGTTCCTCAGCGTTTCCTCTGCTGTCATCTCTAGATAAATGGCCGTAAGCTGATCTCCTTCACCAAGTCGTTGTTATTATTAATGATATTTTTTGGCAATGTCACTCTCAGTCTCTTGCTTTATGTGGACAAGGAAACGGATGAATTTCACGGCTGCCAGCAAACAGGAGTTTTGGAATGTTTTGCTAATCACCTGCGAGTCGTCCAATCAGAATGGAGAAATCTTTTTGACTTTTGATCAGCGAGGTCTGTGACCCAGTCTACAGCCTTGCTACGTATATGCTGACACTTATTTGTTTTTCCTAACATAATGGCACCAAATATTGGATCCAGCACAAGGAAATGGAAAAGTTCAAATTAATATTTTGATTCTCTCCTATTTGTCGAATAGGCGGTGTGGTTCTGTAATCAAACAAATAATTATTGTATCAATTATAAACTGTGGTTGTTTGTTGCAACTTCTTGAGTTATTCTTGGAACACAGTTTTGGGATGTCGGGAAGATAGAAATGAGATGAGGAATGCAGTAAAACCAATTAAAACCAATCAAGGCTTATCACTTTGATAAATATGCTTGAATTAATTCCATATTGCTGCACTAATGTGGAACGCATGTTTCCACAACCTTGTAATTAAAAGACCTGCTTCGGTGAAAGTCTTTGTTAACTATAATTTGCACTGATGATTAATCATTTTCCTGTAGAAATGATACAGAATAGGTGACTGGGTTGTTTTATTATTCACAATTGTTTTATTTCTTTTTATTTGCACATTTTTTTATATTCACCTTGTGTATTTAATGAAAGTAATAATAAAAGACTCAGTCACAGTAATTCAGTTATACTTAAAAGAGCGCTATTGTGACAATGACTGTGATTTTTTTGAACCCAGGTATATGTTGAAGTAAGCAAAACAAGTGCCAAGCAAACAAAAGAAATGAATACATAAAAATGAAAGCATATTATTATTATTTTTTTTTAATTTTTTACATTTAAAATGTATTAAACACACACACACACACACACACACACACACACATGTTGGTTTTTGTGATTTATGGGGACTCTCCATAGGCGTAATGGTTTTTATACTGTACAAACTGTATGTGGTATTGCACTGGTATTACACTGATCCTACACCTAAACCTACCCCTTACAGGAAACGGTGTGCATTTTCAAAAAAACACACCATTTAGTATGTTAAGCCTTTTGAATTACGGGGACACTGAACATCTCCTCATAAATCACCTTCATATTGTAATACCTATGTCATACCCATGTCATTATGCAAATAATTGTTATGTTCTCTTAATATTATGTTCTCATTAACCACATAAACCTGCACACACACATACACACACACACACAGGATGGTTTACATACACACGTACACACAGTTAACATAAAATCACACAATATCTTTTGAATTATCTTGATTTGGGAGCTTATGTCACTAGATAATGACTAAATGTATTAAATAGATTACAAAGTTTTAGTTTTTTTCATTAAAAGTTGCATTTTTATTGCATTTTATTGTTACAATTAGTGCTAATTTTTATACTTAAACGTGAGTGGGGGGCAAATAAAGACAACAACAGCAAAACCAGTGACCTATTCTGTTTTATTATATATATATATATACTCTACATACATGTGTAGCCAGTTTCTAGGATGATTTACATACAATAATGCAATATCCTTTGAATTAACAAAATATGTTAAATCACTGAATGCCATATGTAAATAAAGCAGCTTGTAAATAATTATATACTGTACATGCAGCATCTCCAGTAACTGTGGCAAAAGCCCCTTAAAGAACTAAAAATCAAAGCTTGTCTTATCAGGACTTGCTGATACGGTTAATCAGTGACTAATTGCTAATGAAAGAATTCTGAATAAAAATCTTAAGGGTTAAAAGCGGCAAACTGATTTACAAAAGCAAAAAGGAGTCGGTATGGTGCATTGACCTATTGGATTTGATAATCTGAACCCTGACTTGAGAAGACAACACTTTAAAGCCCTTTAGTCACTATAAAGAAACTGAACAAATACGTCGTTTAACAAGACTTACTGATCTTTCAATGCCAATAGACTCTTAACTGATTGGTGTATTGTAGAGTTCAACTTAACAAGCTAGCAAATGAGCTTCCGAGCTCTTCAAATACACAACAAAAATGCCCGGGGCTCATTCAAGCACCAGAGGCAACTTTATGTCTGCTGACAACTTGATTTAACATCACTGCCTCCATTTATGTGTTCTTTTATTCCAGCAGCATGCAGAGCTGTGGTCATCACAGAGGAACGTATTGGTTTCGAGTTCATAAAGCAACGAAAAAGAGAGTATATATGTTTGACCTCAGTCTTCTCGCTGAGCTCGACCTCTGCATTTCACTTGAAAGGCAACGGTGTTGGGTATACGAGAACAAATGACCTCTAAGAATGGATCTTTTCAATTTATCTTCTTTGGTTTATTCATGTGAACTTTTCTGCAAACCAAAGCAGATGATTACAGAGACTGGAAATGCAGCGGCTTCCTGTCATTGCCAAACTCGGACCAGAGCATTCCCTCCAGAGGCACCTTTTCTGGGTCCTTAGAGAGGCTGTACTGCACTAGACTGCCAATGGGGTATAGAAGGAGAAAGTTGGAGGACCTAACAACTCCCAGGTTTTAATTAAGACACATGTCTTCGAGGGCAGTGTTGCAGAAAGTTCACGGCGGCCTACTTCTGGCTGGGTATGGAGGGCCTTCGGGGGTTTCTCCTCAGTGGAACATTCAATTGATTACGACACCTCACAGCCGGGCTGGCAGAGAAGACCTCCTCCAACATTTTGGTATCATACTGAGCAGCCTTGTGATGTTCCCATGCTTATCTTTGGCTGACTTTACTGATTTCTCCTGAAGGAAATCACTAGAATGTGATTTATTTGCTCTTTTGATTTCAAGGTTGTCCTGTGGATGGAAGTAACACTTCTTTTAGGAAGTACTTTGTTAATAAAGAGAGTTTAGGGGGATGTAGAGAATTATAAAACAGATTGTTCTGATTCTGGATGCTGCTGGTCAATACCAAGGTTAATAAGTAATCAATAATATACTGTTATTCTCAGATTTGTATCCACTGCTAGTAGACATTTCTTTATCAAAACACTTCACACAGCAGTCTGTGTGGGCTATACACAGTGTGTATTTTTTTAAATTTCTTTTAGTAAGATATACATTTAAATAATACTTTCTCTTCTCACACAAACATAACCATTGACAAATTGTAATATACCAGGCCATTTCGCACATTTACATACTCTTTTAAAAATGGTTAAACTTACATTAAGTTTAAAACCTAATATAAAAGTGAATAAGAAATGAGTTTGCTACATATTGAAAACGCCAATGTCAAACCATTAGAAATAACTGTACACCTACAGGTGTTATACTTTAAATATCATTAGCATCTCTAAAGAAAGGCAACTTAGGAATAATTGTTCTGTAAATGCAAACTTGAATCATGTAACCAATACTGCTGTGACATTCATTCATTGTCTCACCTGTTGTTTAACACCTGCCCTCACTTTAGTCTTCGATTTGTTTGTCCTTAAATACCGTTGTCTTTTCATTTGTATTCAGGTCTCGTTAACGTTGTGATGTCTTGATGTCTGTGAAGTTCCCCGTGTGCGCCCTTTTTGCTGCCTCGTCAGCTTTTGTTTGTTTTCTCTGGAGTTTGTTATTAAATGTTTTTGCTCTTTAAGTCAATCGTGTCCTCCGATCTCTTGTCTCGCTGAGAGGCTCAGCCCATACACGCGCCGATCGTTACAACTGCAGTGATTTCTAGTAGAAACACATTTACTAAATATATGATTGTGTAATGCTGTGTGATACAATGAAAAAATGTGACAAAATTGTGTTTTAACAAGCTAATTATATCGTGGCTAACTTTATCGTTGATTAACCTAACCATTTTTACAGAAAAATGTATACTATTCAACTTATTGAATTATATTAAATTATACTAAGAGGCGGTTGAACGCTTGAATCTGATTGGCTGATGAACGTTCTAATGTGTGCTGTTATTTTCAGGGAACCACACACCGAACGTAGTTCCAGGCAGCTCTTTGACCATATTCCAGTTCCATATCACTTCTCTAAATGGTTTCTATTATTTCAAATTTCTTACAACAGCAAACCAAATCCCACAATGACACTGGCCAAAAAATAATTATAATAATATGACAAAAACGACTAATTTCCATGTTTTGCCCAAAATTAAATGTTATTATGTATGGCAAGCACATACTCTATCTCTCACGCTCTCTCAGTCAGACTCCCATACATTAATAGTGCTTTTCCACTGCATGGTACGGGAGGTTCCTTTTCAGGAACTCGAACTGCGTCCAAAAACGCTTTGGGAACGCCTCCAGCGTGACCAGGCTCTGAAACTG
>JAUMHP010000059.1:4929818-4940502 GCA_032361065.1 Enteromius trimaculatus
ATGATGTAAGTGAATAACAGTGAATTTTTTTAGTGAATAATGGCTTACATTTTGGTCTTTATTTCATCACACAAAGCTATTGTATGACTCTGAATACTGCACATGAGTCACATTTTATGATGCTTTTTTTGTCATTTTGGAACTTGACAGCCCATGTCCTCATTCTGTTCCATTTATGGAAAAAAAGCAATCAGGAAATTCATCAGGAATTCATCTACAGTATTGTATTCCAAGGACGAATAAAGTCATACAGGTTTGGACCGACATGAAGCCGAGTAAATAATGACATTTTTCATTTTTGTGTGAACTATCCCTTTAATTAGAGTAATTAAACCACCCCCTCACCACAAGAGTCATTAAATAGTCATAAAATATCTCCGATAATGATTCTACCACCAAGAGACATGCACACACACAGAGTTCATTCCAACATCCCTCATTCCCACATCGTTCTCAGCCCACTCGCGACTTCCTCTTTAAGCTCTGCTTCCGTCTGCATTTAGAAGCTGCCTCGTGGCGCCGCGTTTTCAAAGAGGCACCGTGCTGGTAGGGGTAATAGCTTTTTACACCGAGTGCAAACCCAGCATCTGTCTTGCTTCCCAGTGTGTGTGCCGTGCTCGCTGGTGACTCACTCTGTGTATACACAAGAGGCAGAACACACACACACACACACACACACATGAACCCCCGCACAGACTGCTGCAGCTATTCCTATGATAAGTGACACAAGCAAATATGCCTTTCCTTTTCATGCCGTGACTCTGGGAGAGTCACTGTGGAGAAACATGCCACATGTGGCTGCCTCATATGTACTGCACATTTTTTTTTTTTTTCCAGAAAACATGCAAACATTCAAGTCAAAACAAGTTACATTCATTCAAGTAAGAAAACTCATTTAATAAAAAATATGTTTTTAGAGAACATATCATGGATTATTGCAAGTAATTTTCTAATTTTTTAAAAACAATAACATTTAGTGCAGTTTATGCTTAAGGAACATTCAAGTGTTTTGATCAATGACTGAATCTTTTTTTTGAGTTTTCCAATGAACCAGTGGTAACAAAGCATTAACTAACATAAACGTTTAATGTACTGTATTATACTATTAGTTTAAGCAATATATTTTTATAGTACTAGTTTTATGCTAATAACAGTTAATACAAATGTTTATTTTTGTTCACAGTGAATTAACTATTTCCAGATAGAAATGTTGATATTAAAAATAAATGTAAATCTAGTAAACTTTGAGATTATGATTACTATAATTAATAAATGCTGTAGAAGTATTGTTTGGTTCTTATTTGATGTTAATTAATCTAAATAAATATTGTTTGAAAAGTTTTAACTAATTTATCCAGTACACAAACTGAACATTTATTAAATAAAATAAACTGATACATTCTTAGTGAGTTTAACTCACTAACACAACGTAATCTGATTGTCACATACGATTCAAATCAAAAATTTTAATTTTGAAATATTTATGATAGGAGATTTACAAAATGTCTCCATGTACTGTAACACGATCTTTACTTAATAGCTTAATGATTTTTTGCATAAAAGATTGATTTTAACAGCATATCACTACAAATTATCATTAACACTTATGACTGGTTTTGTGGTTCAGGGACACATATAACACAAAGTTATTATTTTTGGTCACTATAAGTTGGCTTCATATGGAAAATAATCAAAATCTCAATAACACTTTACAATAAGGTGTAATTTGTTAACATCAGTTAATATGTTAACTAACATAACCAAACAATGAATAATACATTTTTATGCTATTTATTAATCTTTGTTAATGTTGCTTAATGAAAATGCATGTGTCCATTGTTAGTTCATGTTAATTCACGATGCATTAACTAATGAATGAGATATGATATATGATAATAATATATGATATGAGCCTGTATGATAACCAGGCTCAACCCTACATAGACTAATGGTAACAAACACAACTAGTAATTTTAATAATGCATTAATCAATGCTGAAATTAAAATGAACCAAGATGAATGAATGTTGTAGAAGTATTGTTCAATCTCAGTTCATGTTTGCTAATGTTGATAATTGCTGTTAACTAATGATTCGTATTGTAGATGCTAGATATTAAAAATCTTTGTTAAACGGTCTCAATCAATCAAATCTGAATAATACTAAAACTTAAAATGCATTTTATTAAAACAAGTCTTACTACCCAACACAGCTTTCTTTTTTCAAGGATTTTATTATGCACATAATTTCCAAATAACAAGACGAATTATTAATATTTTTTTCTGCAGTGTCCTCGTACCATCACACATGATAATGCATTGACAAATCAGCTAAAACGAGTCGCCATATATTTCCACTGAACAACCAGAGTTCATTGCTTTTAAAGGAGCGAATTAGTGAACGCTTAGAGATAGTGAAGAGCGACCCGAGCACGATTACCGCCACCCAGCACTAAGTGAACATTAGTGACAAGAGAGCTCTGCCGGTGTGACAGACGAAGAGGTTTTACAAAGAGACTCCTGACAGGAAGCAAAATAAATAAACAACGTCAAATGCAGGGCCGACTCTCAAGTGATAATGAGATGCGTTGTGTCAGCGGCTCAGGTTTAAAGCTCTTTGTATGCCACAATTAATCCACTTCCCCATATTCCCCTGAGCTGAGCGAAAGGCTTTTTGCATGGGCACCAGCAGAATGCACAGCTACTTAAAAAAACTGCTTTGCTTCGAGTCTCATGGGATTTGTAAGGAGGAAGCGGATAGTCATATACTGCAGGGTCACTGCAAGGGATGCCAAAGTATATTTTATATGACTTTATACACATACGACATGCCTGTTTGTGTTTATATGTACCTGAAAAGCACTTGCTCAAAGAGATACAGCAATGCGGTAAATAATAAAATCAGATATATGTATGTAAAATGTGTTCTAATGCAGTTTAATAGACCTGTTGCCGTCTGTTATGCTTTTATTTTTTAATATTAATCAAAAACAATATTGAAAGACAAAAGATAAATGCTCATTGATGTTGTCTGGGTAGCTTCATATTTGAAGTCTCTGCAATCAAATATATATAAAAAAAGAAATACAGGCCTAAAGAATGATTAATAATGAAGAATGATAAAATAATTAATGTGCAAATTTTAATTGCTTCTCATTTAAACTCTAACAGCATCCAATATTAATGCATTGTATCTAAGAGTCATGCATTGAAGACTGTGCCAATAATTTAAGTAGTTTATTTTGCATTTGATTACTTGAATACACGATTCTGCTTTTACATAAAACTTTAAGCACTGTTGACTTCATTTCTTCTGTGGCTTAAAATTGATTCTGTTATAATTACTTGAATTACGCGATTCAGTGTTTATTTAACTGAGAAAAGCTGAAAACACATAACTGTTTTGTTTATAAGCTTAAGATTTTTGTGATTGGTTGGCTGATGATTACATTTCTGTTAATTAAATGGCCTGTCTGATTCAGTATATCAGTCCAGCTGACAATATCAATCACAAAGAAGCCACAATCTTACAAAAAAAAAAGAGGCTTTGAGCTGAGCTATTAAGTGATGGCAGAAGAACTCATTGTATTTTATGATTCATCAGTATGTTTAGGACACAGGTGGGTCCAACCTTCAGTGTATAACGACCCTCATAAACATCAAAAGGAGCCAGGGTAGAAAGAAATGAGCGCTTGCCAAAATCCAAACCATTGCCCCAGGTGGCTTGGAAAAACAGAAAATAAATGAGAAAGAGGGAGAATCATTGTTGTCAAAATGAAAGAACCTTCACAACAAGTTTTTTTTTTCTTTTACAGTCGGTCACAGATATGTGGAACTACAACTTTCCAAATATTTAAGCCATTTTTGTACCTGTTGTTAAATGACTTTAAAATGTTAAAATACTAATTTAAGCATATATACATTGCATAAGCATCATCACTCCCTCTTCAGTGTGACACGATCCTTCAGAAATTATATTAAAACAGTCCAGATCAATTTGATGCACCTTTGCTAAAAAATAAAAATAAAATAAAAGTTTTTAATAGTGAAAGTTGGATGTATTAAAATGACAGCCGTACATATTATTTGTTGCCTTATTTGAAAAGAATGTAAACGTAAAATGCTTCATATGCAATGATTGTCTGTTGTCTAAGCAAAAGTAAAGCAGTTTTCATTCTGGGGGAAAGCAAAAACAAACCAACAAAAAAAAAAATGTTTTGTTTTATACAAAATAGCACATGCAAATGAATTAAGATTCATCAAGAAAGTAGATTGTTTCGAATTGCTGTTGACTATATCTCCTCTGATAAAGTGGGAAGGTCACATTGTGCTGAGCTCCAGTGTGTGTCAGAGGTAAAGGGCGGTCAACTGAGAAGACAAATATTTAGACCTGGATGTTTATGCTACCGTGAGTGCAGTGGACTATGCAAATAAAGAGACATATAAATGATAAACACGGTGAAGCCTATGTATTGAGGCAAACATTGCGTTCACAGAGAGTCAAACCTTTCTAATTAGCACTCAGTGATACCATAATATTACTCCTTCACTCTCTCCTGCTCAAATCAAATCCATTAAGCTGCGTTTACTTCTTGTAGAAATTCAGTGGGTTAACACACACACATAAACACACACACACACACACTTCCCTCTCATAGCTATTCCTTCCTTCAGCCACTCCCAACTGATCTTCAGTGAAGTTGCATTGATTAATTATACTATATTAACCACTAACTGTTTCACTGAATTCTGAAGAGTGCAGGGACATAAATCTAACCTTAATGTGTGTGTGTGTGTGAGACAGAGAGAAACGGTGTGTGACATGTCATAAGTACACCTTTCAGTATGGCAAAGTGACAGACGTGGACCTTAGTCAGGGTAGACACTATATTTAATTTAACACGAATGAAAAACGGCTGTGAGGGACAGACGTGTGTTCCGTGGGTTTCACTCTCTTAAAGGAACAGTTCAGCCGACTTGTGAGTTAATGACATGACATCGATTGTGTATTAATTTATTAAAAAATTTATACATTCATACAGTAAGTTCGATTAGCTGAATACACCTGTGCTGTGAAGAGCATGTTTTAATTACTGCATTATATACAACTGTCCTGATATCATAATAAAGGAAAAAGCCTTATTAAAAGAATAATTGCAAATCATGTTAAGCAGTTTGGCATAATGTTTTATAGGGAAAATATAATAAAACAATCATGAATAATACAATAACATTTAAATTAAAAGATAAAAGAAAACACTGTTCACTGTTGGCTAATAATACAAATCATTATTATAAATAAATTTTAGGGCTGTCAATCAATTAAAATATTTAATCGTGATTAATCGCATGACTGTCTTGACTGAGTTAACTCGAGAATAATCGCTATTTAATCACATGGGTTTTTTTTTTGTTCTAAATGTAACTTAAATTAATTCTTTTCAAAATTGTAATACTCTGATTGACATGGGTATGGACAGATATTGATGTTTTATGCAATATATGTTTATTACTAGTGAAATCATATTTACATAGAGCATAAAGACTGGACATGTTTCAAAGGTCATAGTTCTTTTTCATAGAACTTGGTCATGTCTATTACACATAAAAAAAGAACATAGAAATACCAGGTTTGCACAGAGCAACTGACATTTTCACACTACAGTGTAGCTCACTTCTTCTAAACATGCCCTATTGTAATTTATTATTTATGCTTGTTTGCCTCTCTGTGCCCACATACTGTACTTTGATGCAGCTAAATTCTCAATAAAATGGTTTTTTATTTACACAATTTATTTTTTCCCATTTATATATTTTCTGGTGTCAGACTACCTTTCAAGCTGTTAATCAGCACAAAATTCCTGATTTACAATTGAGCCGTCATCTCAAATAGCCTACACACAAGATAATATAAGACAATAACTGTGCTGTAACTTCAGCTACGTACACACTGCTCAAAAAAATAAAGGGAACACTTAAACAACAGAATGTAACTCCAAGTCAAGCACACTTCTGTGAAATCAAACTGCCAACTTAGGAAGCAACACTGACTTACAATCAACATTGCTGTTGTGCAAATGGAGACAACAGGTGGAAATTAAAGGTAATTACCAAGACACCCCCAATAAAGGAGTAGTTCTGCAGGTGGTGACCACAGACCACTTCTCAGTTTCTATGCTTTCTGGCTGATGTTTTGGTCACTTTTGAATTCTTTTGAAGGTGCTTTGTCTCTAGTAGTAGCATAAGACGAGCGAGCTGCGAGCTGTGGCAAGAAGGTTTGCTGTGTCTGTTAGAGTAGTGTCCAGAGCATGGAGGCAATACCAGGAGACAGACCAGTACATCAGGAGACATGGAGGAGGCCGTAGGAGGACAACAACCCAGCAGCAAAGAAGAACAGGAGGAGCACTGCCAGAGCCCTGCAAAATGACATCCAGCAGGCCCCAAATGTGGATGTGTCTGCTCTTACGGTCAAAAACAGACTCCATGAGAATGGTATGAGGGCCCGACATCCACAAGTGGGGATCCGTGCAGGATGTTTGGTATTTGCCAGAGAACATCAAAATTGGCCCTGGAGCCTTGTGCTCTTCACAAATAAAAGCAGGTTTGATTTCCATTGATAAATCTGGTGTGATTTTTGTTGTCAGCACATTCAACTGTAAAGAACAAAGTATTTAATAAGGATATTTCATTCATCCAGATCTAATAACAGATGTGTTTTTTAGTGTTCCCTTTATTTTTTTGAGCTATACAGTATATATACATTTATATGTGCATATAAAAATCTATTCTACTGAAAAACCTATTTAAAAAAACAAAAACATTATTCGTTTTTATCTTGGCCATTCTTTTTTGTCTTTGACCCTTAAACTTCATTGGTATTTTGCCATGTTTTATGCTTACACATATTACAATAGTCAAACTTTTATTATTGCTAATGCACTGTATGACACATTATCAGTCATCTGTTACAGCTCGAAAACAATCCCATAATGCCTTTGGATAAGGTTTAAATACCTTGTATTCAGCGTCTGTCACGAATCTCCTGTTTTGTTCCCGGTCTCTGGTCCTTTTATTTGGAGTGGTACATATTGCGATGTTTCTTAACTCACTGTCTCCTGCACCATTACCCAGACGAAAACACAGCGGCCAACTACAGTCAAGCGCTGGGCTGTTTGTCCATTACGGCTGACAGTGACAGCAGGAACTCATCAGTATGTGAGGGACACGGCGTCTTCGCCACTTCTGTTTATTCAGAGCTTAACAGGGAATTCTTGTGCCCCGGCCACTAGTTATGAAAATAAGCACACTCACGTAGCATATTAAAGCCATACAGTCAAGCTAACACTTTGATTTGTTGCACGCTGCTGGCCTTAGAAACGTGCCAACTAGCTGATAGCAAAGAAAAATAGATTGCCTACCGACCTCCGTAAGGAAATCTATTGGATTCATTTTTTCCCAGTGTTCAGGCCAAAACCTTTCTATCACCAGAAACATTACTGCAGTGCATTTGCAGTGTATTCACGCAGGAGGAAAATCAGGGCAACAATGTATTTACCATGTCTAAAATGCTAAACAAGACGAAAGACATTCACCATCTGCATGCATGAGTCATCCCGCTATAGCTAAGCGTGCGCGGTATGGAATCCGCTAGATCTTTAGTTAATAAGGTGACAAGTACGATAAGCAATATTAAATCACTCAGGTTTCCAAGCACAGCCTGCATGTAATGAGAAAATGCAGGACTACATAAGAGAGGATGCTCAGACTCACTGTGCAAGGGTGCAAATTGTGATTTCCTATCATCATTTATTTTTCTGTATGTGGCCCAGAAACCGGACAAGTAGGTTTAAATATATAAATAAAGGGATTAAACAAAAGGACAGATTGAGTAAAAAATAAATAAATAGTAAATAACTAAACTAAAAAATAAATAATAATGGCTACATTGCTAACAATTTTAAATGCTATTAAGTGGTATAAAGCAGAGTAATAGTGAGTATAAAACAATGTATTAACAATATAGTCTTTTTTACTATAATAATATAACATAATATATACTGTGTATATATAGTTAAAAAAAAGACAGAATTAGGCGATTAGGTAACAATCTATTAACAAAACATATTTCTTTTTTACTATAATATAACAATTTAATATTATTTTTTATATACTGTATGTATAGTAAAAAAGACACAGTTACGTAATTAGGTAGCAATGTATGAATAATAAATAAATTGTCTTTTTTACCATAATAATAAAAATAAAAGGGAACACTAAAATAACACATTCTAGATCAAATGAATAAAATATTCTTATTAAATACTTTGTTCTTTACATAGTCGAATGTGCTTACAACAAAATCACACAAAACTTATCAATGGAAATTGAACTCAAAATTGAAGTGGAAAAACACACTACAGGCTGATCCAACTTTGATGTAATGTCCTTAAAACAAGTCAAAATGAGGCTCAATAGCGTGTGTGGCCTCCACATGCCTGTATGACCTCCCTACAACGCCTGGGCATGTTCCTGATGAGGTGGCGGATCCTGAGGAATCTTCTCCCAGACCTGAACTAAAGCCTCAGCCAACTCCTGAATGGGCGGGCCAGTCCATAGCATCAATGCCTTCGTCTTGCTGACACACTCCAGCCACATGAGGTCCAGCATTGTCTTAATTTCTTCTGTGAAGAACACAGGGTGCCAGTGGCTGAACCCACAACAAATTAATAACTGTCCTAGACATAAGCCTACTTAGCCTACTTCTTCAGGAGAAGTGGCAGGTTCTTCTTTATGAAAAGTAGCTTCTCTGCTTTCTCACATGAAAGTCGGTTCCTTTTCTCATCGATGACATGAGATGCAGCACTAAACAGTCTCTCGCTGTCGGTGCTTGTGCATAGAGCAGACAAGTACCTGCAGAATAGTTTAAATTTGTATTGCAGTTTTCTGACAGTTGCTCATTTCAATAAATTTTGCCGAACAATGGCGTTTTTAATCACGCGATCAAATAGTAACCCGCGTAGAGTGAGAGGCGCGCGCTTTATGCATTTATGCATTTTATTACACTTTATGTAGCCATCGCCGTGTCTTTCTCGTACTCTGCATGACGTTCGGGGTGTCTTGATTTTAAATGACAAATTAAACGTTTTTATTCATTTTATTTTATAAAAGCCCTAAGTAA
The DNA here is from genome assembly GCA_032361065.1 of Enteromius trimaculatus. Classification (NCBI taxonomy): domain Eukaryota; kingdom Metazoa; phylum Chordata; class Actinopteri; order Cypriniformes; family Cyprinidae; genus Enteromius; species Enteromius trimaculatus. The sequence continues at coordinate 4,938,994 of JAUMHP010000059.1, forward strand.
TCACTAACTTAATTGTTCAACATTAAATTATAATGTTATTTTTTCTTGAAAATTTGTATATATCTCTATAAGATATCATATATCTTGTGTCAACTCTGTTACCATACCATATTTTGCTTTTAAATTGGTGGAATTATCTCTATGTAAGTTACAGAAAATGATGTCACTTTTATTCACTGATAAGATCTGAAGCAATAAAATGTATCTGTGCTCTCTCTGAGAAAATATTTTAATCTAAAAACTTCTCACACCAAGAGTTATTTTGCAGAACATCAACTCTGTTACCGCAATATCAACATGAATTTTTTATCTCACGTTGGGTTATTTTAAAGGTCTTTTAATCATGTTTTCATATGTTTCATGTCACGTGTTCTTAGCATTTATGCCAGCACTGTTACTTTACCTTGGTTTAATGGTAACAGACTTCAGACACCAAATGTACCCGCTATTATAGAATGACCTATATATATATATATATATATATCAACGGGTGTTGACTGCAGTCACTATAAACTACGCTGTAAGAAAAAAAGAATTGTGTAATAAGTCTTTAGAATTGCTACTTTTTTGTTCCATGGAAAACATGAGGGACAGAAAATAACAATAAATTGTCATTTCTGGGTGAACCTTTTAGTTTGTTTACAAAAGTAGCAAACAGACACCAGAGCAGGATACGTAGTTACAAATTATCTTCACAATGGTCTTGCAGAAGTATTTTTGTCACTGTCGAGAGAGTTTAAATCGTCCTTGATAGGGCTTAAAAGTGTTCGCATGCATGTGCGTGTGAGTGTTGCGTCAGGGTGCGTGAAAATTTAATGTGGCTGTGCCGTGTGGAGGACGATGGCACAGATGTTGCATGGGGTGCCCGTGTGACACTAAAGACACCAGACACACTTTCAATGAAGTAAAACACATGTCTGAGGGTGAGTTCGTCTGTGCAGCATGGAATTTAAACAAGAGGGAGGGGAAAAACATGCTTAAGAGAGAAAAGGGAATTTGGAGATGAAGTAACCGTGACAAGTGTTTGCTTTCCATTTATATAACAGATGAACTCATACATTATCTGTCAGAAAACGGAAAGGCTTATCTGCATTTATCCTATAAAGGTCTGTGCGCATCTTTGGGATGTGCTGGCTCAGTGATGTCACTGATGTTATACAGTGACATTTTTAGAGGATATCGTGTAAAAGAGTTTAAGTGAAAATATGTTAATTGTTAATTTGTGCCACAGATACATATACAGTATACGCATCTTACAAACACACAGTTTTGTTTTACTTCACAAGACATTAATTGATGGAGTCGGAATTACTGATCAGCTGTTTGGACTCCCATTCTGATGGCACCCATCCACTGCAGAGCATCCATTCATGAGCATGGGATGTAATTCTAAATTTCTCCAAATCATTTCACATGAAAAAACAAACCTACACCACGGATGGCCTAAAGGGGAGCGCATTTTCAGGAAAATCAACAATACAAATCTTTTTTATGTTGCTGAGAGAAAAA
>JAUMHP010000059.1:4943896-4969047 GCA_032361065.1 Enteromius trimaculatus
TATATATATATATATATATATATATTGTATACAAAATATGAAAACACAACTTCACTTAAAATTTTACTTTATATTTTCCATTACACATATAGTTCTCTCTGGTTTCTAAAAACTGTTTAATGTGTTTACTTTTTTTCACTAGCATCTAAAGCAAAAAGACAAATTCATAAAAATTATATAACAGCTAACACCTGTACTCCCTACCTATATTAAATTTGATAAATCTGACAATCCTTTTTGCTTTTTGCACAGTCCTAATGTAATCTGCCATCACGTTTTATCCAACCCATTAGAAAAACCTCTCTAAAACCATATAAACAATATCATTTGTGCCACAGACACACATATACGCACCTTCAATTTTCCAAATCAGCCCACTTTCATTTACAGATTACCAAGCTGCAAAGGGCTGTGGAGGTGTACAACTGATATGTAATTATATTGTGGTGTAATATCTCTCCGGCTCTCCTTGCCTGGTGTGTGATTACATTAGCTGAAAGCTGCAGTGCTGTTCTGCTGTGGTGATGGCTGTGGTGGGTTTGTTACCTTCATCATGAGCGTGTTTCTGTGCTTCACCCCTGTATACTGTGTCTACACCACTAATCTGAATTAAAACGATAACAACAACTTATTTGGTGCTAATTAAGATAAATTGTACAGTATAAAATTAATGAAGGGGCATATGTTTTCATCTGCAGTGATAATTATCACAAGGCAGAAATGAGGGGAAAAACACATTAGAAGCCAATATACAGAAAAGAGGAAGTGTGAACTCCTGAAATAGCAGGAATTTGACAATTTAATAAAAGCTGAATTCTATAAAAATAAATGAAATTAAATAGGTTGTAAATTCACATACAGAAACACATACATGAAAGAGCGAACAAGCACTGCTATTTCTGACTTACAGTAAACTAGATTATCTCCCCTTTAGATTCTGAACTGTGCCATCTGACATTTGAGCTCATATTTATGTGTATAAACTGCAGCACTGTATATGGATTCAGATGTCTTGTGGTACAGTTTGTGTTGAATGTTTGGATCAATAGTGCTAATACAGACATACCAACCCATACTGCCTCTGACACTGAGCTCCTTATCAAAGCGGAGGCTGTGCTACTTTGATCTGATGTTCAGTGAGAAAGAGATAAGACAGGACATCCAGGCAACAGAGCTTGACCTCAGGCTTATGGCGAGCAGATTGTGCATTAACAAAAGTAAACATTTTACTAACATGTGTGGGTTTTATTAAGTGATTTTATTATACTGCACTTTGGGCCGCTGTTTGGTGGTTGTAAAGTGCTTTAGAAATAAAGTTGAATGAACATACGCCATTGCAATTACAGCTTTTACGCGGCGAAATAAAGGGAACTCTAATTTTCACTTCCAATCCAATCCTCATTTCTGATTTCTGGCTCATCACCTCTTCAAATACTGCCAGTGACAGTTTAAGCTGTTAAACAGTTACAGAGGAAATGTCACAATCCATTTTCTGAAGATCAGGTCGAGGAAGCAGACTTTGAGTCGCCTGCCTTTTTAGGAGATCGAACTTTTCATACTTTTTTGTTTGGAAATTGAACATTACATTACTTACTCACCCATTGATCCTTTGCAGTAAATGGGTGCCGTCAGAATGACAGTCCAAACAGCTAATAATATAAATCACAATAATCCACACCACTCAAGTCCATCAATAATGGAATGTTTTTATCAGCTATTTGGACTCATTTGGACTCGACAGTACCCACTCACTGTAAATTATCTATCTGAATGTGATGTGCATAGTAGCGCATTATTGATTGATTAGTCATAAAATGCAAGCCCATTAAATTATCATACAATTTACAGACCTCTAACGTATAAGAATGATCACTCGAGTGCTCTTAATTCCATCCATTCTCATTAAAATAGTCTAAATTCCTTCATTGCTGTCTGAATCCTTTGGCAGTGTAAAAACAATACATTATGGATTAGAAGCATTCTGAGATAAACAGCTTTGGACAGACATATAACTGCATTATTAAAGCTCCAGTGGGAAAGATGTGACACTTCTAGAACTACAGCAACAAATCCAAAGAGGTGCATTAATAATGCATGTGTGAGTATTAAGTATGTAAAAGTGCATTACGAACGTACTGACTATGTTTAGGGTTTAAATCGATAGCAACACCTGAGTATCACTTGTGCGGCCACGAGAGGGTGTGTTTATCTCGCTTACATCCTACTGTATTTACTCCAATGACACATGTCCCTTGGTGCTGTTTTTAAAAGGTCATGTAACAAATGTAGCGAGATTATTCACAAACACGCAGGCTTATGGATGTCTGTTTGCGATGGGAGTTCAACAAATAAAATCTCTGAGTCAGCAAAAGTGCAACAAAGTAGAAAATCTTGTCAAATCTAAATGTAAAACTTGCTTCTCACCTCAGGGACCAAAGAATGTGTTTTACTGTTGCACGACTGGGGCTTCACATCCCTCGAACAATGTCAGAGATGAAATTCAACCTCAATGGAAGATGGTAGTGACATGAATAAAAATGTAAAAAACTAAGGTAAAATCTAACTTATGGTACGTTGTTGTTAAACAAAATAATACATTTAAATGGTGTGTGTTTAAAAAAATAAATGACGTACAACATCCTAATTGTTAAAAGATAAGTTCAACACAAAATGAAAATTTACTAAAAAAACTTCTCAGAATGGAGGAAATGTAGCATTACATCATTTTCTCACAGTGAATGGGTGCCGTCAGAATGAGAGCTGATAAAAACATCATCAATTAATTTCTTTTTTTAATTATTGTTACAGTATGTCTTTAGCAGCTGTTTGGACTCTCATTCTGATGGCACCCATTCACTGCTGAGGATCCGCTGACTATTAAATGCTAAAATTCTCCAAATCTGCTCTATAATGAAGAAAAAAACTCATCTACATTTTGGATGGCTTGAGTGTAATTACATTTTCATCAATGCTTAATATAAATAGACAATTAACAATGCATTTAGCACACTATTTATTAATCTTTGTTAATATTAGTTAATGGAAATAAAGTTGTTCATTGTTTATTCATGTTAGTTCACAGTGCATTAACTAATGTTAATAAACACAACCTGTGATTTTAATAATGCATTAGAAGTATTCGTTATTCTTAGTTCATGTTAACTAATATAGTTAACTACTGTAATGTTAACTAATAAGCCTTATTGTAAAGTGTTACCAAAACATTTTAAAAATCCAAAGTTATCAAATTAATAAATGTGGAAGAAATACAGTGTATATAGTTAATTTTAGCTAATGCATGAACTAATGTTAACAGACATATTGTTAAGTGCTACCCATAAAACATTAATATATGATGCGGCTAAGATGAGAAAATGAAAAAGAAATGGAATATTTGCTAAAATGTCTCAATCAGCATGCATTGGAAAAAGTTCATTTCAAACTCCCTCTTTTCACCCTCCAAAGTGAAACTCTTTATTAAGTGAGAAAAATAAAACCCATACAATGTCTTCGACTGCATCTTGAGAAAATGACTCTCTTTCAGCAATTCCCGCTGCTGATCTGTCATTCCTCAATGGTTTATTTGAAAAGTGACACTTAAGCACAGCAGGGGTCCAGCGCTACTGAGGGATGAATGGAAGGCTGTGTAACCCCCAGAGCTGCAATTACCCTAAACACTAAGTGGTCTTTTTCCCTTTAACCTCATTGTGACCCTTCATAGAAAGCATGAGCCGTCTTATGCATGCCTATAACACACCGCACATCACCGGGCTTTAATCAAACTTTAATAACCATCATTGATAACCAGTTGCTTGACTGCTCTGAAGACATCCTGCTGTGTTGTCCTCTGGTGACTTTCGTCAAGCAAACCTTTTCACCCCAAAATGAGGTTTCATCCTGGTGCGAAGAAAAAAAAAAAAATCTTTGGAAAAAAGATTTTGTTTTTTCCAAGACAGCTCTTCATCTGGCTTTGAAAAATAGTTCATTGCTTGAAATGGTGGAGAACTTTGATGGTGTGCTCTACTGTTCCAGAGTACAATGCTGAATGATACTCCCACTGCTTCCTTCTCAGCCTCCGAGTTGCTCTTTGGCCCAGTGTGCCGAAAGTAAGAGTCTCTACAGAGGTGTTCTGATTTCAGAACAGCATGCCCTGGCTAGCCCTCCTGTCACATCAAATCTCTTCCTGAGCTTGGAGAGAGATGGGTAAATATTGGGCCTAGGCTTGGATTAAGCTGGTCAGATATACCATCACATTACAGATGGTAGGTTTAGGTTGTGCGAGATTTACCCAGAGCTTTCATCAGAATATGTTATGGTAGTGGTACAGTTGCAGTCAGTTGAGAAAATGCTTTATCCAAAATTTAAAGACTACACGGTTTTCCCATTTTTTCACTAAGGAGTTTTTTGTTTGTTTGTTTGTTTTTGAATTTCACAAATATAAATAACATGCAACAAATAATCAGCAATGAAAATTGGGAATTGGTATGTTTTTCTTATGATCACCAATGCAGTGTTTATTTGATACAAAATACAGTAATATCGTAAAATATGATTACAATTTAAAACGTTTCAAATTTGAAGATATTTTAAAATGTAATTTATTCCTGTAATGCAAAGCTGAATTTTCAGCGTTAACACTTCAGACTTCAGTGTCACATGATCCCTCATAAATTAATCTAATATGCTAATTTTCTGCGTAAGGAACATTTTTTATTATCATTAATGTTGGAAACAGCTGTGCTGCTTAATTTTTTTATTTTTTCAAACCACCACTTTTGTATTTTTTTTTCTTGCAATGTAACATTTTTGAAAAGATTAATAATTTTAATATCATCAATACTACTTTTATTTAGCAAAGATGCATTATAATAAAATGACAATAATTTATAAATTATTAATATAATAATAATTTTAAAAGTATTAATATCTTTTCAAAATTTGGAAACTTGATAAAAAATTGGAGATATTTCACAATGTCAAAGACAAGTTAATACAAAAAACAAAAACGTAATGTTCCACCACATTAAAATTAAAAGATACATACACAAACATTATTTCGTGTGAATTAGACAGATTCCTCGATATTTTAGTTGTTTTTCAGGAGTGTGGCAAACCCAATATTTATGTGCTATATCATCATTTTCCCCTTCGCAGTACATCCATTTCTCATTCTTTCTTCCTTTCCCTGTCCATCTCTCTCCCTCCTTCCCCAATTTCTCTCTCCATTACGCCCACAAACAGCAGCTGAAAAGGTCTGGCACTTGTTCAGAATCGCAATGATCACCCTTCCCAAAAATGTCAATGGATGGAAATCAGGCAACGTCACCAGACTGAGGATTGAAGCGTGGCATTATGGGCGAGCGAAAAGCTCCGGCTGTATGCGGAGAGAGGGGGAAGTGGTCCTCTCGCCACTCCTGCCTAGTCAGAGGCCTGGTGAAGGGTATAAATCAGCAGTTAAAGCAAGGCGCCTCCGGCTGATTGGTGTATAATTGAGTGTCTTTTCCGGACATTTCTCAAGGCTCTGGCTCTGATCATTTTAATTTTGCAGTGTGACTCAGGGTTCTGGCCTAATCAGAGGAATCTGTGCCCTGTGAGACTTGCACACACCGGTGTGGCTGAATAGTGTTTAATATAAGAGAGTTGGTTTATAAAGTCAAAAAGGGAAATGAAATTATGCTGCAGAGAATTAAATTCATATCTGGAGTACTCGCCTACGAATATGCACCAACAATTTTTGGTTTTTCTGAGCAACTGGAAAAGTTACAGGTCTAAAAAGGAGTGCCATACAGTTTGGCAGGTCCACTGTAGTTTTGTTGTTGATATTATGATTTTGAATCCAATTTTAATTTGGAAAAAAGTGACGGAATTCTACCTTTTGAATAATTTACTTTTCTGTAACGTATAGTAGTGGCTGGCAGCTGATTATCTCAGGTACTCATGGGTTTCAAAACACTTTACTTACCCTCAGGACATACAAAATATAAACAAGTTTGCTTCTTAATCAGAATTTATTTGGGGAAACTTAGCATTACAAACCACATGCTCACCAAGTGATCATCTGCAGTAAATAGGTGCCAAACTGCTAATAAAGCCATTATAATAATCTTTCAGTAATGCACACGTTTCCAGTACATCAGCTAATCTTTTAAAGTGAAAAGATGCGTATTTGTAAGAAACAAACTTATTTTAAAAAAGTCATTTTAACTTTAAATTGCTGCATCGAGCCAACCAGCCCAATCTCACAGCAGTTCGTACATATCTTAAGAGGTTGCCAATTCGTATAATATTGTACAAATGCCCTACAACTAACCCCAACCCATGAGTGAGGTAGTACGAATTAGCCACCTTCATAAAATACATATGAATTGGTCATGAGAATGTGTTGAGCCGACATACTAGTCCTTAATCTATGAAAACTCTCCTTCCAGTGAAAAAAAAAAGTCCATCCCTTGTTGTCCTCTCACATCAAAATCCACAGACATCCTTGTTTTGGAACATATTAGAGTTGTTTTGAACTACTTGCACTTGTAAACAGTGCTTGATTTGTACATATTTCTCCCCTGCAGCTTTGTGTTATCCAAAAAATAACAATTATCTTAATTTATGATTGATTTGTTTATTGCTACAAATTGGTACTTGTCAACTTACTAATTTCTAGTCCAAAAGTTGAGTCGCAAACACTAGCATGGGGCAAGAATGTGGCCCGGCAAGCAACCGCTGCGATGCAATCCGTGTGCTAGAATGTGCTTTGTGTTATACAAAAAATAACAATTATCTTAATTTATGATTGATTTGTTTATTGCTAACACACAAATTTTGACTTCTCGAGTTGTTAACTGATGGACTGAAGACTGAAGTAGATTATGATGATGTTTTTATCAGCTGTTTGGAATCTCATTCTGACGGTACGCAGTGAAGTCATTTAACTTGAAATGTACAAAAAAAATAAAAAATCTTAATGGAAAATACTTTTCCTTTTAGATGTTAGACTAAACTTGTACTGGTTGAATTGTATTTTTCTTTCTTCTATTGATAATTTAAAATAGATAAATATGTATATTATTTAATGGCCTTTGGAACTGATTGACAGCTACTCCATGGATCTGTCAAAAAAATAAAATAAAAGCAGTACTAGTGTATTTTTCTTTCTTTGACGGCCGCCTCAGTGCTGATGAGTGATTGGGTCGGGATAGATCCCTCTGAAATATCTCTCTGCATCTCTTTGTTTCAACATCATACCATCCATCATTTTCAGGTGCCACCTCTGCTGCCCCTTTCCATCACCTTCATCCTTCCTGTTCCACAGTTTCCATAGTGATGTGTGCTTGTGCCCATAATGACTAAGTATCTCTCAAAGAGGCTGCAGGGATTGGCAGAAACCCTTCTAATTTCTCTCGGCCCTTTACTTTTCTTTCTACCTCTCGTCACATTGATGCTAGCTCCCCTTTTGAGATAATTCTGTAGAGAACACATAAGTGTCTGAAAATGCAAAGTGCACATGGTGTCTGAAGATGGGTGTATAATGTCAGTGTATTCATTTTGTATGTTAGTCACAGCAAAACAAAACAGCGACTACAAATCTGTTTAATGGATCTTTATGTATAGAGAATTTTTATTTACAGCTTTAACAACTTGGAATCAGGATTATTAATTATTGTTAACAACAACTATTAAAAAGAGTTTTTTTTTTTATAATTCAAGTGAAATTTAAATAAATTAAAATATAGATATTAAATGTAGGCCCTGTTTACACTAGTGCTTTTTTGTTTACACTAGTGCATTTCGTTTTAAAATGAAATCGTAGTAGCATAAACAGCACTAAATACAAATTATATTTTTTGCCTTGGCAACTAACTGAAAGAAGTTTACGCTGTAAGTACTGTAATCACATCTACAAATAAATAAAAAGTAAGATGAAACTAAAACTTAGATATGAATAAAAATAAACTATACCTAATATACCTAGTAATATAAAAAAGTTTAAACTTAAAAAAATAACACAAAATTACAAACATTTAAATAAAAATTCAACTAAAATAAACAGTGAAAATAGGTAATTCAAAATATTAATAAAAACTCTAATAATATACAAATTATACTTAAATTAGTCTTCCTAGAACTCAAAGGATGCTGAATTCAAGCTGCTTCTTTTCCATATAAGTGAATGGTAAATGGTCGTCTACAAATCAGTAAGTAAAGATTTAAATTTTAACCTGTTTCTCAAACAAAAGCCCCTTGGAAAAGAGCAGCGTGAACATTCTTCTAAACTTCACATTTTGTGGTTAAAAAAAATCTAATAAAAAAAGATAACAAATTTGGATCATCACTTTTGAACTCTTTATTTAAGAAATGCAGAGAAACACAAATTTCTTGGAAGGAACCTAATGGAATTAGACAGAAACAGTGAGGGAGAGCACAGGGGAGAAAAAAACTGGGACTGCTACAAAGCTGAAGAAAAGAGTTTTCATCCAGGAAAACAAAAAGGGAGGCTAGCGGAGACAAAGAGCTGTAGCAAGACCGATCCAGAGGAAGAAGGCGGGGAGGGGGTGAATGCAGAAGAGCATTGAGCCGTGGCCTGTGTAGCAGCATGTAGGCACTCGTTACTGATGTGGCAGAAAATATGTGCCGACAGGAAACGAGGATGCCAGCTGTCCCTCGATTATGACATTACTGCGCAAGAATGGGCGACAACAAAATCATATATGACTCACAGACAATGAATAATAGAGGCAAGAACTATGACCTTCTGGCCCTGCATCAGGGGCCACATACAGACTCCCAGCCTCCCTATGCAAGACCAACACTATGTAAGCAATGGCACTAAACCATCACGAAAGGCTTGAGGGATTGCATTGACACTCAAAAATTAAGGGCAATTAAAATGACTGTCTGTGCATGCAAAAATCACATCTGGAACAGCTGAAAGCTATGCCTCTAGCTTAAAAAAAAAACTTGTTTTTCAATGCCAGTAACAGTGCAAACATCCAAACAACGGCATCGGTGTGTGGGCAGCAAACAATTATTATGCGGACATTCCATTAGTTATTCAGAATAAGTGACCTTGCCTTTAGAATCTACTGGTGCAGAACTGTAGGGGAGTGAGAGAAGTCTAACAACACTACACAAGCCCATATTCACATATGAATACTGAATTAACATGAATGCATATTAGAGATGTGCAGATTGCTCGTTTCGACTCATCAGGTAACCGAGCACTCCAGGGTTCCAACTGGCCGTTTCACTGCCGTGTGAGCTTTTTTGAAATATGTCAAGCAGTCTGAAACATTTTTTGACTGGGACGGAAGTGAGGCAAAATGAAAGGATACAAAGAAAAACACATATACAAGTGGTCAATCAAATTTTATGGGTGGTCCTTGAAGTATAGACATCCCACTGCTAAAAAGAGATTATCATACAGTATGCGCATAGTTATTCCACCACCTCCATGGGGGGATCAGCCGCTGTGTTTATACAATGTGCTGTGGACTCCCTTTATAAATGCATTGTAATCCCCTTCCTACAGCAGACACAGTTATGGTAATATGGTTACAGATGGGAATTACCATTAGATGTGAAAGAACTAGCTATGTCCTTGGTACTTGTCAACTTACTAATTTCTAGTCCAAAAGTTGAGTCGCAAACACTAGCATGGGGCAAGAATGTGGCCCGGCAAGCAACCGCTGCGATGCAATCCGTGTGCTAGAATGTGCATGCTGCTAGTTTGGTCCCCTCGGGGACATAATCTCTAGAGAATAATGTTCAGCATATGAGACAGGGGAGAGCCATCAAGACTTAGCCATGTGGCCCACAGCACTGGAGATCATGCATATTTCATGGAAATGGCAAAAACAGACAGTAAGGGCCGCTAGGTCTCTCCGTGGTGCTCTTGAATGACAGCAGTGTGCTTTGGGCCGAGGATTGGTGGGTTGTGTTTGGTAAGCAGTATTTGAAAGTAGCATAATAGACTCCTTAAATGGCTTTCTAAAGGTATTTTGGAGAAACCCATGAATACCTGAACTCTGAACATGAGGGAATAAAATATCGTAAAAAGAAATGAGTTTCTAGAATGCCAGTTGTCCGTAATGCAATTTCAGATAACACACAAAATAAATAGCCTACCAAAACTGCTTCTGAAGCAGTGTTAAATAGACTACTGTAATGATCACTTCATATTATGAGACAAGTCTCTCTTCTTTCACACACACACACACACACACACTAAGACATCAATAAATGCAAAAGACTGGAGAGATTCAGAATCCCTCTAAGATCTTCTCTTATGCTTTATCCATGCTGGAGTAATTGCCACAGCTGGTTTCAACCTCCTCTTCCATCCTTCTGAAGAGCCCTAATGACTTCATATCACGTATGCAAAGTTAAACATTGATTGGCTCACACATGCACTGCATCCTTCATAAATAAATAAATTGCATTCGTTAGAATGTCCTGCATTAGAGACATGTAAGTTCTTTGCACCTGCTGGGAAACTGCTAATTGGTGAATCACATGTCCCCAGCACACTTGCAAAGAGTCTTTCCCCTTTTTCTATGATATTCTGGTGCAGTGATCAGGCTGGGGCCCCAAGGGGCCGTGTACACTGGCCTGAATGAAACAAACCCACTACCATGTCTCTATGATACTAAGATATACAGTACCTTTAAAAGGCTTAGGTGTGTTGCTAAAGGGTGTTCTGGGCAGTTTCTAGAGTGTCGAGTCAAAAGAGTCCACCCTCGAGTCTCTACGATATTCTGTTCCTGAGACATAATGTTTCATTTCAGGGTAAGTCTATGGGATTATTTTTGTGTCCGATTTTTCATCCGCCAGGCAAAAACTGCAATGTGGAATGCTTAGAAAGGTAATAGCACAATAACCTGCAATATTTGAGGTTTCATATCCAGAAAAAATTTTGTGCCAAATGTCTAAAAGAAGAAGAAAAATTGTATGCCTTAAGAAGTTTTCAAAGAGGTTTCCCAAATATCCTACCAGTGTTTAGCCTACCCTGGGGCTGGGCAACTTATCCCGTGGAGTTTAGCTCCAACCCTAATCAAACACAGCTGATCAATGTCTTCATGATTACTAAAAAGCCAAAGGCAGGTGTGTTTGAGGGGTTGGAGCTACAGTAAACTCTTCAGGACAGTGGCCCTCAAGGACCGAAGTTGCCCTGCCGTATCCCAGACTCAGCTATCGGTTGAGCCAATGTTGCTAAGTTGGTTCACTGAAACAAGCACAGTTATGCTGAAAGCCCCACAGAGCCACAGTTTCCACCCTTCAGGGAAATCATCCCACGAATCCTGATATTTGTCTCTCTCTGCACATTAAACTTGGATAGGAGTACAGTATTTTAACACTGAAAGAATTACATCAGCTTGGCTCTCTTTTCTTTCCTTCTATCGTAGTATAGAGCTGGTTGGGGTTATGTGGACTTAGGCATCAACCCACTTTTAAGATTTATGATTACACAAATGTGTGTACCCAAAGCGTGCTGCCTTTAAACTGTAAACAAAGTCTAAGTTGAGATGGAAATGCTCTGCAGTTTGTTTAAGGCCATCTGCTGTGAGCTTTGCTTTTGCTGTGTGTTGGATTTAAAGCTTTTCAAACGGGCTCAGAGATGATACCCCTGCCACAGTGGTTTTAATCCCAGTCGTGGCACTGTCTCGATGCCCTCTGCCTTGCGCGCATGGCAAGTGTCGGCCTCTACGAGAGCATCGAATGTAAGAGAAGTGCACTGGCTGTTTACTCGGCAAGGTAAAAAATGGTGCACTTTTATTTCTGGCATCTTCAAGAGCTTTGACTATAGCTTCAGTAATGGGATCCTTCCGTATAGGTGAGGCAGCAATCAGAAAAAGCAAGAAGCTGGGATTGAGAGGGGGAAAGAAATAAAAGAGACGGAAATTCTCATTGACATTTGAATAGACTGCAACAGCATTTCAGAAGCTTAGAGAGTGCAAAAGCTGAAGAGCCAGTGAATAAAAATATCATGTCAAGAAGCCAGAGAAGAGAAGATGTGCAGAGACATCGATAGAAGTGGGGTGGGGGGGGGTAGGAAGAAAATCACCACTAGAACCAGTGGTGATTTTCAATCCCCCCTTGTCATCGCGAGTGGGTGTAAAGTTCAGCCTCCTCACAAATTGGACGGGGGAATTTGTTCTCCCTTGACATTCTCTGCGGAGGTGTCACACAGAGGAGCTGGCCGCCTGCTCTTTGGAGGGAGTTGACAGGGGTATTGTCAGGCCAGGAAACACAGGCTCCACTCCCCCTGCACTATCTGTTGTACATCACAATATGAGGGCAGCTTTTTGAATGCCGAAGCTTGCTTCGAAACAGCAGGGTGGAGAGGGAAGCGATGTAGGCACTCAAATGCGCTCTCATGAGAGGCTGTTTTGGGATCGGCAGATAAAGAGGTTGTAGATCACGGTGTGTTTGGGGGAATAAGGTGAACGTTCATCTTAATTACCTCCCTGACATCTCACAGCTGTCCGTGATGTTTGCAAGATACCTGAAAACACGGATGATGAATCCCTGCGAGGGTTAGGAATGTCTGAAGACAGAGGGATCCTGTCTCGCGCCGTACCAATCTCTTCATCAACCACATCATCATTTCTCACACTCAGCTTGCGATGGTGACCACATGGGAAATGGAAGGAAACTACCCACCCCGCCCCATTCGACACAATTTCGCATGCTTCACAAAATAAACTCTGCTCTATCTGGGGAAATAGACATAGACACCTACCAAATTAACTGGGACAAAAAGCTAGGCATGATCCCTCGATGTTTCTAGCTTATCATGGTACGTCTGGTCATTAGCAGATTTGCCAGTTAACACAAATGAGCAATGCTTCTCCCAAAGGGACACATCATGGTCTGTTTTTTTCTGCATATTGCTGGTTTTCAAAAGCAAAACCAACTAAAACCGACTTGATTATGCTGCTGAAACCAACAAGGTCAATAATATCTGGAAAAAGCTGTTCATTACAAATTGCTCAGAATGGTCATTGCATAATTGTCATCGGAGACAATTCGAAATTATCTTCACTCATGGTACTACAAACCAAACCCTACAGTCCTCTGCTCTGCAGTACCATTTACACAAGGTTTGTCAAATCCTGGTCCTGGAGGCCAACATCCTGCAGTGATTCTCCAACAGAGTCTGAAGTCTGAAGACCTTGATCATGCGGTGCTGATTTATGTGTGCTAAACTTTGCAGAACAGCAGAGCTAGTTTAGACGTGTTGAGCTAAACTGCAGTGGAAACTCAGTGATTAATGACCAAATAGCATATCAGCAAGGCTAACAACAGGGGTTAACTGCTATATTAATGAGTCAAAACCTTAACCTCTTGGCTGAAACACAGTTCAGGATATGTATCTGTCCTTGGTCCTGAAACTACTGCAGTTTAATAATTGAGCTGTACTGAAACGAGCGCAGCAGGTAACTGTCCAGGGTCCTGAAATGAAGTTCACTACACATCTGTCCAGAATCCTAGCCAGCTGTCTGAACTCAGCTGACACAATACAGGGCTCATATGAGAATCAGTGTCAGTAGGTTGGCACAACAAAACAGAGAACAAAGAGAACATGGCCAGCAGACGCACCATGTCGAGACGTCATGCGACCGGATTATAGGCAGAGTGACACTGCAGAAGCCCTAATCCTTATCTGGGAGATTAGGAAAACATGACACTGTGCTCATCAAATTCTTTTAATCATCCAAATGTTCTGGTCTCCTCAAATTCACAAAAATGTGGCCAAATGGAAGGAGAAATGAATCTGTCTGGAAGTTATTGTCTGGCAGCATTGCCCCACATTGCCTTGACACCCTTACAAAATATAACTGAAAGTTAGCATAAGGTCATGCAATGCAGTTGTCTGCATTAGGCTAAGAAGAAGACCTCTTTATGTGGTGCTGATTGATAAGTGTAAGGCAGGCAACCTGCTCTTTAATTCATATCAATCAAACAAATCTTGCTCAGAACTAACAAAAGAAGACAAAAGAAGTATGCGTCTTCCTCAGGCGCCAAAAGTAGTACAACAAAAGAAGAACTGTATGTGCACTGAAAACTCCTAAGGGGTTTCTAGGCAAGGTTTTGGGATGAGATTTTAATGGAGCAATAGACAAAGATGTAATGTAAAATTAAGTGCCAGCACAAAACAAACAAGTCATTGTGACCCCTTAACCTAGTGTTCTGACTTCTGGTTTTCTCATAATTCTAATTCTGTATTTGGATGCTTCTTGTGGTCAAGAGCAATGGCTATTTTCACAGAGCAGCAGAGTATGTTCAGTCATGTTTTAGGGTGCTAAAAATGAACATGTTCAAAAAACTCAGCTAAATGAGAATGTAAACTACATTTTAGAACTGATGTGGCTCCTTTACACTTTATCCTTAGATCAAGATGTAAGTTTTGTGTCATTCAAAGGGTTTAGATCCGGTTTGTGTTGCTATGGTCTGCACATGACCTAAATGCTAAGCTCTAGCTTTATAAAAAGAGAGAGAGAAAAAAAAAACACTATCAGTTAAAAACAGTTTGACATCATCTTGCATATCAATTGCACTTGTTTCAGGGGTTTTGAGGGTCTGGTATTGGTTTAGGGTCTGGGGACCCTTATGGGGCCACAAGAGGGTGCTAAAGGGTCCAGCGAAACAATAATACTAAAATAACTAATACAAAAATGTTACATTGTTACGGTTTTATTCTACATTCTAAAAAAACTCAACAAAGAGTCAATGCTTTCCTGATTTTGCATGTACAACAATATTTAATAAAATATTTTAGAATTTGCTTTTTTAAATATCATATGAAGAGTTCACATGCAAAAGCCTCTGAGTACATCTGACATTTTTCTTTAAAATTAGTATTTCTTTCTGTCTACTTTGTATAGGTTTCTATGTAAGTACTGGTTCTCCTCAGTGGCTTGAGGCTGGCATTTAGTGTATTTGAAGTGAAAGTACTTGATGAACATATACTTTGTTTGGAGAAAATCTCATTTTTGACCAATATGGAGGCTTCTGCATGTGAACTTTTCATATACACATTATTGTAAAAAATAAATAACTTGCTACTGAAGCTAAACCAATTCAACAAACATACCAAGTGTGAAACACACAGCACTGAGGTATAAAGCAATAGTGGCTAGCAGAGCAAAAATCATACATCATACATATGTTTGTGTGCACACATTTATTACAACAATGCCCCAAGGCAGAAGACACATGCTGCACCTGCACCGCTGTCATGTGGAATTGTGTGATGGTACTCAAATTAAGTCATTACTACAGGCATACTTTCTTTTCCCTGATGTCACACACAGCAACCACAGAGGATTCCGCTCTCAGCCAATTCTACGTACATGAGCTCATTCTCATTCAAACATAAATGCATGCACACTACAGGGTCCTCACGGGACTTTCCCAGAATCTTAAAATTCAGTTATCTAGCATGGTTTTATACAAACACTCTCATTTATCTGAACTGGTATGTGCAAAACCTGGCTAGATAAAGCATTCCAGAATGACTAGTTGACTCAGTTGACTAAACACCTTGTATAATTAATTTAGTTTCCAACTGAGTTTGTTATGCATTATTTAAAGAAAATGTGTTGCGTTCAAAAACAATCAGAATGAAGCTGGACTATTTCTGACCTAAAAGCCCAGTGCTTGAGGTTCAAATGATTTTACAATGAAAACTATATATTTAAAATAATATTTCACCCAAACATTAAAACTGTATGAAAATGAATTCACCCTTAGGCCATTCAATATGTAGATGAGTTTGTTTTCTTCATTGGAATCGCTTTGGAGAAAACTAGCTTTATATCATTTGTTCCCCAATGAATCTTCTGCAGTAAATGGGTGCCGTCAGAGCTGATGAAAACATTACAATAATACACAAGTAATCAACAGGTTTCCAGCAGATCAGCGAACATCTTGTAGTGTAAAGCTGCTTGTTTGTAAGAAAAAAAAAATCATCATTAATGCATTTTAACTTAATAAAATACCAGTACATAAACTATAATAACTCTTGCTAGAGCGAACTTGTATTTTAGCCAGAATTTGATTAATTTGTTTCTTACAAACATGCAGCTTTTTGCTTTGCTTCAATTGTTTCCTGTGGATTGTTGTGGGTATTTTCTCAGCTGTTTGAAATATCATGCTGACGGCACCCATTCATTGCAGAGGATCCATTGGTGAGAAAGTATGTCATTTGCCCAAATCAAGGCTAAGTGCTTAACATTTTTATTTGTCTGTAGTTTATTCCTCTAAAGCATAAAAACAAAAAAATCCCTAATGGTCTTTTGGATTTATACTATGGCATTCTTCAAAGTAAGATGATATATTCACCACCATGTACCACCAAAGCCCATTATACTGCCACTATGGCAAAATGTGCGCACAGTAGAAGACAAAGCTTCGCCTGCTGCTAGTATGCTAATTAAAGCAACATTAGCTTTAATTTAAAAGAAAAGAAAAGAAACCAAACAAACTGCTCTGCCTCCCTAATCAACTGCTCTGTTGAACTTTGATGACTTAACCATCGTGAGTCATTCCTAGTAGATGAGCTTTTTGGCAAAAATCCACTCAACCCATACCCAGCAGGCAACTAACTGCCTGAACTCACTTTAACACATCCAACAAAAATCATTCAGCGCTGCTGACTTTGTCACTGTGAAAACATTCTTACAAGAAAGCCTTTCCCTCTAAATTTATTCAGAAATCAGGGAACATGTCCATATGCACGGGTGCTGTGATAAACTGCCCAATACCGTCTACAGCAGAAAGCCGTGCCTCCAGTGTGTTGTAATTGTGATTCTTGTTTCAGAGTGTGAGCCTTCAGGCTGCTCTTTTGGTTTATTCATGAGTTGGGTTTGAGGATGGGAGTGGTGGAGAAGAATCTTTAATTTTACTATCAGCCCAGGCCTGGCAGATCTATGTGAAGAAGCCTCTAATTAAAGTCAAAAGGAACATCGACCATTTTCTAATGGAATAATTCAGATGAGCCATGTTTGTCCATGCCAGTCTCTCATCCTCCATTCTCATTCATTAGAATGCATTACACTTGTGTGATTTCTGGCAGCCTGTATTTGCTTCAAGATCACAAGCCAGTGTTGCCGTCAAAGAGAATTGCGCTCGCTCTCTCTCCCTCTCAAGTGTGTTTGCCAGTTGGTGCAGGAAACGACCCGATGAGAAAAGCAAGGGATTATGTGCTCTGGTTAACCCTGTAAAGCCTGACATATGAAATAATAATCAGAAAAAAATACAAAATTGCTCTTTAAATGAAACTGTTTATTCAACTTTTACAGAAAATGATACTGTCCAAGTTTGGTCCTATTTTAATTTAGGTGGCCCTAAACTACTATGTACATTTAAATTAATACTATAATGCAATGCATTTATTGTGTACATGCATGTTTTTACATGGGACTTTTTTTTTATTGGTGTTATTCAGATGCATTTTGATGCAGTGTATTTTGTTATTTAAATGGCAAATATGTAAATAATGTAAATCAATTAGATATATTATAACAATAACAACTTAACATACATAAAATGCACATAAAATTGGCATTTTATATCTCCCACTAATACAGTATGTCTTCATAAAATTATACTATTTATACGAAATAAGTTTATACTTAGTTATGCATTCAAAGCTCTGTAGTTTTGTAAAATGTATTGCAATGCAATGATGAAAAGATATCAAGTAAACCCAAGTTGCTTAAGTCAAACAAGTGTTCATCTTAAAATATCACTGACAACATAACAGTTATTAAATTTTCAAATCACAGCAAAAGACATCTGAACTATAATGTTATACTAAAAAGCTTTTACGCGACTTAGATGACAGAAGGCATGCAGAAG
Organism: Enteromius trimaculatus; assembly: GCA_032361065.1. Lineage (NCBI taxonomy): Eukaryota > Metazoa > Chordata > Actinopteri > Cypriniformes > Cyprinidae > Enteromius > Enteromius trimaculatus. The sequence continues at coordinate 4,961,753 of JAUMHP010000059.1, forward strand.
ATGTTCAAACATATTGATATAAATACGCCTTAGAAGTTTGTGTATTCAATTTGAAACAGTAGGCTTTACAGGGTTAAACAGAGGCTGAAATGTAAGCGCAGTTGGGTTTGCACAGCATTGCTGGAGAGAGGCCGAGGAAACTGCAGGTAACAGGGATGGAGACCACACCACATACCAGGAATAAAGCCATCAATACATTCACAGAATACAGGTGCGAAAGGGGGGATATCAAAAGAGGACATGGCAAAAAATACATTGCAAAAAACACTGTGGTCCAGTGAATCTGGCCATTTTTTTTTGTCTGATTAAAAATGCTTTCAACCAGTTATTTTATACTCTGCTGCAGCGACTGCAGTGAATAAAGTAACTACTAAGCATCAACCAAAAAATGCATCAGGCTAATCTGATTAGGACCACCTGAGGGCAAATTATATTGAGATACTATCTGTATTAATTCTCATTGTGAAAATAAATAAAAAAATATCAGAAACAACCGTGATGCAATTAAACTGACAGTAACACTTCAATAAATATTTATCCATATAAAATATTAAACAGATTGGCCAACAAATATACTTTTCCTGCAATCCATTAGTGCAGATGCATCTCGAATGGCTTTAAGTACCATTTCAAAGCTTGTGCAAAAACCTAAATAGGAATTCAGTCGCAGAGAGACCTAAATTCGCAGCACTTTGAGGAGGATGTCACGCCACGTGGTTCCTTTGCGGATTGTGAGCGAGTTTCACTAAGCCTTGGAGACAGATGCCTCTCTAGTTCCTACTCACTTGCCTCTTTGCCTAGCGTAGATGTTCGCCCAACGGTTTTTTTGAAGATGTACTGTCAACATAACGACATGACAAGGACTCATGAAGCCTGACGGAAACGTTATCAAATATGCATTAAATCTCACGACTAGCGACACGGAGTCCCTCACAACATTTGTGGAAGTGAGCTACATTGAGTGAGTCATGCATGGTTTGTTGCCGTTACAGGACGTTGGGGAGATGAATTATTCCAATAATAAAAAAAAAAAAAACTTTGAGTTACTTTGAGTTACTTTGCTTTTGGTGTACATGGTGTATGCTTGCTCAAGTGATTAATCGGAATCTCCTGAGAGACGTTTTCTGAATTTCAGATTTAGCGCAGCTACATCCTTATTTCCATTAACACCTAGCTAAACCCGTTAATGAGATTCTTTAACCTGTGTCTAATTAGGCATCGGTAAGGACAGCGGGAGCCGACGTGGGATTTAATCTCCTTGGATTTCACTTTGATCATCCCTTAACCCCGAGCACAGCCCTGGGGGTCTGGTTTTAGCCCACCAGTGTGGCCGTCCGGGGGTGAGAATCAAAGCGGGAAGGGTCAAAAGTCTCGAGGGCTGTGTTTGGGGATGAAAGCCAGGATTGGGAATACAAAGGCGAAACGAAGGACTTTGCTATTAGGAAAGGTAAGTCTATTTACAGCAACACTGTCAGGGGAGGAAGAGAGAGAACAAGGGAGTGAAAAAAAGACAGCTTCGGGAAACATTTCCCCTGAATGAGAAAGAAACAAGGTGAAACAAACAAACCGAGCACATGAAATGCAGAGAGAAGAGCTTCAAAGCCTGCAGGTTGATTTAGCAATTAACTTCATTAGCATATGGTTGACTCAAGTACATGGCTTTAAAACAAAAAGGCGTCTTGTCGAGAAACAACACCGGATTATACTCAGAAATAAATCATACAAGACAGTAGCCGCGTTTCCGTTGCGCAACGCTTTGGCGATATTTGATAAATGTCGATAAACCAACGTTACGCAGCTAAAGCGTAAACGCTTGCCTCTCCCGATAAGTCAAAGCAACGAATTTTGGTGAGATTTTATAGATTTTAGATATATTTATACATAGGAGGCATATGCATCTATCTTTACAGAAGCAGTATGGACAGATACTTGCACAGCGAGGCTGGAGTAAACACGAGTATCAACCGAGTGACCGTTATCAGCTTCACTCTCTGTATCAGAGCCGAACGGCACCGCAGTTTACACTGTCTAAGCATTAATGCCAGGGAATGCCCCTTACACTCAGGAATGAACATGTATTAAGTGTTTCTTGGAGGTAATGATACATTTAAGTATGATTATATGACTTTTTACACATGCCATGTGACCTGTAAATGCTAAAAACCATTTCCAATGCAGTTGTGCGAAACACTCCTTTTTCGAATTGCCTGAAAAACCACCTCATGTGATCACCTCACCTCATTTATCTATTTTGCAATATATGGGACTTTTTGACACGTTTCCATTAAGCGTATTTTCAATTCGCAGCTACGCGGCTAGTGATACTGTTCAGTGACACTAGAGATGCAACATTTATTATACTAAATACTCCAACATACTGTAGGCCTATCTCTTTATATATCCCTTAGAACATAGAGCCTGAGTTTCACATCAGAGAGGTAAAACACATAGGCTGTCTCTAATGCTTTCCTTTCGCATTTTCCTGTTTCTACGCTTATGCTAAAAACTGAGGTGCTTAGTCAAATCACTGAAGCTTGAAGAGCAGAGAGGGCTAAATTATTTACACTCAAATGAGGGCAACGCTGACGACTTGTACGTTGTAAACAAAAGAGCCAGGACATTTACTGCAGTTATTTACCCTGGAAAAACTTAAGCCTGTTAATGAAGTCCACTCAAAAATGACAAGCTAAAGTTGCAGCTAGCATAAACAAGCTCTTAATAAGGAACAATGCCAACAAAGCGTTCTGCTACTGATAAGGTTAAGGTCACGCCTCACGGTCTCTTAGAAAATAAAGTATACTGTATTATAAATAATGGTAACAAAAACAAAATGCACCAAAATGGTAAACAGAAAGAGCAAAATGCTGATTATGAACTCTTTTACACCATAAAAGTTAATGTAAGATTTTAAACATTTTTTTTTCTCTGTTAATAGTGTATCATGGTGTTAGCATAGCAGCCTGCTAATATTAAATTGTATAATCAGTTCAGAAACTCCAAGTAATTTTGTGTTGGAGGTGTGACTTTTCAACTGCCTAGGCTGCCTATGTACAGTAGGGCACTTCAAATCTAGATTGTCAATAAAAAACAAAGTATTCAAACAACTGTAACTGTTGTGGTGGAAATGTATGGTTTCACTGCAAAAATTCTGTTCCTTACAAAAAGTAAAAATAATTATGAAAATCAACCATGGCCTTCGACGTAATAATCATTTGTACCATGGTATTTACTACAAATTCCATGTTAAAACTATAGTGTAAAAAACATGTTATATTTGTGGTTACCATGGTTTAGCTAGTACGTTTTTTGACAAAACAAAATCTGTACAAAATGGCAGATAAAATGAGCAAAATGTTGAAAGCAAATGAGAATTAAATTTTCTGTTGGAGGTGTGCCTCAGTTGCTGCCTAAAAGGCACTCCATATCTGGATGATGTCAACAAAGTGTTCAAATAACTGTAACTATTTAGTGGTGGGAAAGTAACCATGTTTTGTTGACGTATGGATCACTATTTGTATAACCACGGTTACTATGGTCTTTACTACAAATACCATGGTAAAAAATATGGCCTGTGTAGCAAAATCATGGTGAATTTGTGGTTACCATGGTTTAACTTGCACCCTTTTTTTCCAGGGGCATTCAAAAGGGAAGGAGGTGAATTAATGTAAAAAATAAATCTAAAATAAAATGTGCAAAGTTCTCCTGAGGCAAAACTAAAAAGCAATGATCAAAGCAACAATGTATTTTATCACAGAAATCAATTTACTATTACTATTGTATCATATAGTGTTAGCATAGCAATGTGCTAAAGTTAAATTTTACTGAAAACAAATGATCATTGAATTTTCCTATTGGAAGTGTGCCATTTTAACAGGTTGCTGTCTAGGTAGGGCACTCCAAACCTGTCACTTTGGTTCAACACAAGGTTTATGACAGGAAGTAGCAGACAACAAGGTGGCTCATTAGGCTTTAAAACAGAGCCAATGTTTTCAAAGTTGTGGGTACCATAGTTAGCTTTATAGGGGAATAGTTGATCTCCCATTTATCACTGCTAGAACCATGGTAAATTTTCAGATATAACCGCAGTTTGCTGTGCCTAATGCTTTGTGTCATAAATCAATGCTAACTGGCTAGCTGCATTTGATAATTTGAGCTCTTGGCGTGCACGGCAGCAGGCTGTATTTGACAGCTGCACATTCTAACTCCAAAGTCTACCTTCCCCGGGTTTCTTGAAAGAGATGTTACTCCCTGAGCTCAGCGGGGGGACATTTTATTTGGCACCAGACAAAGTATTATCCAAATGTACCTATCTACATCAGATAACCTAGCAGCTTCAGTCTGTCTCTGGATTTTTCCAGTTCAATTTCCGTGCAGGAAGTCCTCAGAGACAGCAAATTATACAGTCCATAGCAACACAGGTGCAAGCTGGCTGATATACCGAACAAAGCAGCAAGGCCACCCAGCATCATCTCCGGGGAGGGGGGAGGAAGCAGATAAAAATGAAAATCCAGACATTTACTTGTGGATTAAAAGATTAGATGGGCAATGCTACAATGTATACGAGACATACGATGACATATAGCAACATGAAAAAACCGCCTCGACTGTAGTCAATGTTTTTTTGTAACAACGATAGTTGCTTACCAACAAATTCAAGGGCGCTAGTATACACACTAGCAAAAATGACAAACTGATAGACATGGTTCTCTCTCCGACATGTGTCAATTTTCAAAGGCGCCAAGCGACTTGTGACTGAAACGGGATGCAGCGAGGATCGCTCCATCAAAACAACATAACCTTGATGTCTGCAGTTCAATAGCTTCCGTCTGAGCTACACACCATTTACTCCACCATCTCGGGCTTCCTGTGGATAAACAGGTGACGAAAAATAATAGCGTGGGAGAAACGAGAAAAAGAAAATTCAGGAAGAGAAAACTGACTAAACTTGACAAAACTGACAGATAGAGGTGACAGACTGACGGAAGATCAATGGGTTTCTGACAGGGCTCTTTTGACATGACAGCGGCGTTAATAATGCTAATGTGATAATGATTGTGACATATGCAGTTTTAGATCTGTGGGCAGAAAGGAAATAGATGAAATCTGCGAAGGAGTGATGGAGTTACATACTGATGTTCAAAGACAAGTAGACAGTTTGTCAGACGTTTTAATTCAATGGATTCCTAAACATAACAATTACTCTGCAAAGATAAAATTCTGGTCATATATTTTTTTCATGTTCAAAAGTTTGGGGTTGGTATGGTTTTTATAATGATTTTAAATTTGAGTTAAGCTCTTAAGCTCACTTAGGGTGCACACAATTGATAAAAAATACATTAATATTATGAAATAGTACAATTTACAACTTTTATATTTTGAAACATTTTAAAATAAAATGTATTTTTATTTAATTGAATGTGTCCTTATCCTTGAAATTAATGAAAGAAATGAAGGAATATAACTAAATACTTACTGACCCTTATCAGTAAATGTATATATGAAATAACAATAATAATATTTTTATACTTGGTGAAAAAAGAGAGTAATATTACTGAATATATCATTTTTTAAAAATATAATTGATTAAATTATTTGTTTTTTATTTGTCACTGTAGTAAAGCCAAATCTAATATAAATTTAACAGATAATATTTGTATAAAGTAAATATTCCCCAGATAACATTTTTATTTTGTAGAAAAGGCATTCTCAGCACAAACTTGTTTATGAAGCACTTTTAACAATAAAAAACTAGCCATAAAATCAGAGAGTAAATGAAAAACACTATTTATGCTAAATATAAAAACAACGATGCTTAGAAAACTTTATGGCATTTTTATTTGTTTCTGTTAAAATGATTTTTTTTATGTTTCTAACTATTCTGTCATTTTAGAAACACAAGAGACATAACACAACATCAACTATGTCTAAATTCATCCCTTGCTGCTAAAAAAAAAAAAAAAAAAGGCTAAAATTCAAATAGCAACAACTCAACAACTAGTTGACCACCCTAACCCTGTTATACACTGAAATAATAAAATAATTGAAATAATTATCTTCTTTAACATTTGTGATTACAGTTGGTCGTGTTACAAGTCTCCACTCATTGGCCACTTTATTAGCTTCACTTTTCTAATACTAGGTCTGATGTATCTAGGGCTTTGTAAGATTGTGTGTTATCCAACTGCAAACGGCCTTGACAAGATAGGCAGAATGAGGCTATAAAAGGGTGCACATGGCCTGTAACAATACTCAGGTATGCTGTGACATTTAAACAATGCTCAACTGGGGTTAAGGGCCTAATGTGTGCCAGGAAAATATTTCCCACATCATTACACAAAGACTACAAGCTTGAACGGCTGACAGAGGAGAGAACAGATGCATGGATTCACAGCTGATGTCAAATTCTGACCCTACAAAACCCTATACATTTTTGAACTGACAGAAGTACAACCTGTAGTGGTCATTTGCTGCTGTAGCTGTTTGATTCAAGGTAAATTCAGAGATTCTTTTCTGCATAGCATGTTGTAAAGCTTGCTTACTGTCGCTTTCCTGTCAGCTTGAAGCAGGCTGGCCATTCTCCTCTGACCTCTCTCATTACCAAGGCATTTTTCGCCCACAGAACTGCCGCTCACTGGATGCTTTCTATTGTTCGGAACAATCTCTGCAATCCCTAGAGACTCCTGTGCATGAAAAATCCCCTGAGATCAGCAGTTTCTGAGATACCGAGATCACATTTTGTCCCAATTCTGATGTTTTGTTTGAACAGTAACTGAAGCACTCGATCACATGCGCGCTCCAGTCGCCTCTAGTTTCCTGTGAATCGAACTCTGCAATTTTTAGAAACTGTTACTAGGCAGTTTTTGCCATTATAAAGTGCACAAAGTATGTAAACCATGCCACCGTTATTATCATAACATTTAAGCTGACATATATATATACTGTAGTGCTTTCACAGTACCACAATATCTGTGTTTAGTATTGATTTTTATTAATAAAGTCAAGTTTTTCCACAAGTAACAAAAAGTAAGAAAAACAGAAACAAGTTTTACCCAATTGAATTAGTCTTTAATGAATAAAATTTAGGCACATTTTATTTTTTTGGTAAATCAAGAGGATTTACTATTGAAATCAGTGCCGCCGCTCCCTATACGCAGAGTACGCAGTCTGCGTAGGGCACCCGCTCCCTGGGGGGCACCATCTCAGTTTCTCAAAAAAAACAAAAACTTTCGTTCTATATTATTAAAAATGTATAAATAAACATACAAATCGAAACATGAACATACATAATTATGAAA
>JAUMHP010000059.1:4969147-4984658 GCA_032361065.1 Enteromius trimaculatus
CAAAGTAAATACAATTAATTTATTTACTTTTATATTTATAGAAAGTTCTATTTTGACCCCTTACAGGCTTTGACCCCTTTTTTTTTCTTCTTCTTTTTTTTTGAGGAAGGGGGCACAACAATACTATTCTGCTTAGGGCACCCATTTGGCCAGCAGCGGCCCTGATTGAAATTATATAAAAATGTTGTCTGATTATTTCTTAAATATTTTTTTTTTAATTAGTGGTAGTAGTACCACATACATTATTTTAAATAATAGTAATATATTTCTGACACAATATCTAAACCAAACTTTTATTTTGACGGGTTGCCGTGAATACCTTTACATTTCTGTGCGTATATGCTGGTTTACTCAAGTGAAATGGTACAATGCACGTGAAGTGACTCTCGGAGCAGTTCTGGGGATGTTGTTTATGCATTTATTTCCTCATTGAGACAGCAGATGCTGAAATCACAGCAAGCGCCATGAGCTTGTAGTAACCGAAACCACGCGTCTCCGCCATTCATTAGTTAACACAGAGACCCACAGAACATACATGATTCATATTTGAATCGACTTTTGCGACTTAGTATTTACAGATACCAGTTCATATAGAAAACTGAAGGCTACATTCCGTACTTAAACTGGATTCCAAGATACCATCCACGTTTACTGCATCGCGGAAATCACGGGGGCGTACGCATCAAGAAACGGGTTGACTGGGTACACGGTACCACCAGTATTAAAAAAAAAAAAAAAAAACACATGAGGGTGAGTAATTAATGACAGAATTTTCATTTTAGAGTGAACTCTTTAAATACCATTTTGCAAATAATACTGCTATTTTCCTACTACTATATTTAAATATTAAAGTTTGATAAAATATGACTCAAAACACAAAAAGGCTATTTTGGTTCAACTACTGGAGTAACAATGTAACCTGAAAAAAGCGTCAGTAAATTAATCTGAATTAATATTTTTGCCAAACTGTTTTATACACTAAATTCACTAAGATTAATCCAAATGATCATCACTATATTCTGCTGCACAGGTCGGGTAGCTGCCACATTTGCTAGTTAGACATTGGCATGCATACATTTTGTTCCCCCCCCATATATCCATTTTTAAATACTATGCTAATAAGATAGGTAAAGCCGATAAGTTGATTATATATTTGCATTAACAAGCAGGCTCCTGAATGTATACACATTAATCAGGAACTCAACAAGAAGCATCTTACCGAGACCCCAGCAGGCGGACACAGGGATTTAGTCCGGCCAACATCCACTCCACTTCTGCCTGAGTTATTACAGCCATTCGAGGCCTTTAAAAACCTTCCGTCAGCCACAGCTACCGAACAGGATTAAAGGGGTATTAGATATCCCCAGGAACTACAGATTTAACCTTTAATTTGAGTTTAGAAATGATATTTAGCAATTATTTAAATTTGGCTTCCATTAATTACACAAAAAACTAAGGGGTGCAGTGACATTTGCACTCGCTTCCTCTAGTACCTGCCCACCGATGCATTAGATACAAAGAGTCAGGGCTGTTTCTTCAAGGATATGGGTGCCATAAAATAATATATGCATATCAATCCCTCTGACCTTTATTATATTCTGTCGGGCACCTGGTGAATGGGAGTTTCGTTTTAAGACTAGTATCCGCACCAGAGATTTTGCATGCAACAGCATCTTTAAAAAAATATAAAATAAAACAAAAAATACTTGGGATCTCACGACAGTTGTTTCTGATACAGAAATGATGAATTGGTGAAACGGTAAATGCTAGAGAATATTTTCTAAATACGACGGCCTGACACAAACCCTGTAGCAGCAAAACTGTCAGTAGTCTCAAAAATAATGCTTCTTCAGTCTGGCACTTTGTTGCTCAGGCTCAAAGCCAGAGTTGCGATTTCGACGAAGAACCACCTCAGGTGTAAGAAAAGTTTGCAATATACATCTAACCCATTTTTCAGATAAAAGGACATGTGTCAAACCCAAGCACAACAGATAAATTATTCTGTATCTGACGAAACCAGACTGTCACACTTGTTAAGGGACTACATCTAACAAACAAAATTCTAATAGTGGATGGGATATAAAGAGGGCATTTATCTTCAGATCGCACCTAGTGCTTTCCGCGGGGTGCCGCTTCATTCAAAGAGCAAAGATAAAGAAATGAAAACTCATCTTTGTCATTTTCAGTCTCAGTTAACCGAAACGTTAGCGGGGGGCCACCAAATCGAAGATAGTGCGGCATTCTAGCTGCGGGTAACCCCTGCAGAGCTCAGATTTATCTTCTGACTGTCTGCCAGAGCTTTAGAGGCGAAGAAAAGGCCATCAGAGGGATTTTTTTTTTTTTTTCTCTACAGCTCAGCCGTCTGAAACGTGGGGTTGTGGGACCCGTCTTGGACGGCCTCAGAAGTGAGTCTGCGTCCTGGGGAGGCAGCTCTCTGGGGAGGCCGCTTTAGGGGAGCGTGGGGAAATGCAGCCGGAGACTGAGTCAATCTGCTGTCAGCCTGCCAAACACAGGACAACGAGACAGGCAGGAGAAAGGAGACATTACCGGTCCTCGGGGAGACTTTTCAGAAGCCGGGCTGGTGCAGGTGGATGTGGCAGAACAAATGGCAAAGGTTGTGTTTTGAATGGTAAGTCACAACAGAGCGTTCTGTAGCTCTGAAGGACAAGGGCGCACTTCGACTGGATCCTTTCCAAATAACTGTCGGCAGGTTTTTTTTTTTTTTTTTTTGCAGGGAGGGTGACATCTTTTGGACACAGTCCCTGCAGGTACAACCGTCAAATTCCCTTTTTTTATCCTGCTGTGCGCTCTCTACGATGCACTGTCAGGTGAGGCTGCCGATGTTGGGAGACCTCGTCAGATCTGTGCTCTCGCTTGAATGATTTGGAACTGTAAAACTATTGATTCCTCGCTCGAGGTTATGTTGTATTTAAAAAGTGCTTCTGTTTTAGTAGCCGCGACAGGCGGCTTTCATAGTGAGGTGTGTAATTTTTATGACATCAGGGTCAGCAAACAGACATTCACCAAAGAGACTGTTAAAAGAGGACAAAAAAGGCTATTACTGTACAGTAAATATGGTGAAAAACTTTGATGATCATTTATATGACACACCTCTTGAACACACCTTTTTCATGATTTTTTCCTGAGATTGATCAAATATTTTTTATGTTTAACATGTAAATTCTACGTCTGCTTATTTAAATATTTAACATTTATTCATCGTGTTACTTACTGCTTCTTTAAAACTCATTCTGAAGTTTACTAGCAATTTCTAGATTATTAATTATTAATTTTATAGCATTTTTAGTGTTCAATAATGAGCAAGTTTATTAATTTATTTCTGGGGAATAAACTAAAAACTGTGTGATACTCTTCTAAAATGATTATGAACAAATATATATATATATAATTTATTTTATTAAAATATATTTTTAAATACATTTAAAACCTGGTTCTGTGTACATCTACATTCTGTAAAAAATACTGCATGTTACTTTTTACTTAATGGTTACGCCTTCCACAGGATCAACATCAGTGTTTACACTTTTCAGAGGAATCCACCTATGAACTGTTTACTTCTACTTGTCTCTTCATATTTATCTGGAAAAATACAGCCTCAACAACATAAAACATTAAATAACAGGCACAGAAGCAAGGTCATCCACATTAATTGCAGCCAATAAAGCAAGAACACAGTATTTCTTGTTTGCTGACATTGAGGTGAATGTATCTTGGTGTACCTTACAAAATGTTCCACTTAAAGGTGAGTCGAATCTTTACTCTTGGTCTCCGTGCCCTACTTAGAGCCTGTGTTATCGGTCTTCATAACCCAAACTGAACGCCTTTGTAGCACTCTGCTAAATTAACCTTTCTCTTGAGGCTCTGTGTCTTTCCTCTTTTTTCCCCCACTTTAAAAGAAATAATTTCCATTTGTCTCTTCCTATGTCTATCCGTTTGCCCGGTATGTAAATGACTGTCCTAGATAAAAGTGTAAAGCACCTACTGCTGTATTCATAGGGATTATACGTCTAATCTCAACACTTCATCATATCATTTTCAACGGTACAGCTCATAAAAGCCGTAGCAGCCCACGATGTAAAAAGATGTGAAAAAAAAAACACACCAAACCTCTGTAAGTGTCCTCAAAAGAAAAAGGCTCCTGAGAAGTGTGGAGGTGTGAATTATTGATAAGCAGTGATGAGAATTGGAAGGAATCTGAAAATTCGGGTTCAGATTTAGATTCCGTTTCCAAAAGCGTTTGTTTTCGTACTTTTGAAAAGGAAATATGTGCAAACACAAAATGCAGTTCTTATTACATTTACAGCCCTCAGCAGTCTGATGACACATGATGAGATCATTTCAGATTTCCTGTGTTTTTTTTTTTTTTTTTTCAAAAGCAGACCAATGCAACTAACTAAAAGTATTTTTTGGAAGAAGTCTCAAGGAGCGCTTTTTAATCAAAAATACAATAAAATGGTAATATTGTGAAACGTTGTTACAATTTAAAATAGCTTTTCTGTTTTAACTTATTCCTGTGCTTACAAAGACACATTTTTAGCATTATTACTGCAATTTTCGGAGTCACATGGTCCTTCATATTTAAACATTAATTGATAAATCAGAAATATTGTAACCATTAAAAACAGAATACAATCCTATGATTGCACAGCTACATTTTCATCAGCTATTGCTTTAGTCTTCAATGTCACATTATTTATTTTTTATTAAAGGTTTAGTATTAAAAGTAATTTACTTTGGAAAATGACCGATTATACTGATTTCCTACCAAAGTCTCAGAAGAGTCTTGCATGGGTATGTTAGTAAGTCTGCACATTTTCATAATACTTTTACTTTCTTTTTTTTTTTTTTTTTAATGGAAGGGTTTCTGAATAAGAAATGACTCTTGGTTCCAGTTTCATTTATAAGTGGACTCGTCCTAGTTGTGCTATGAAATTCATTATATAGACATTCTCTTATTAAAAGGAGAAGACTGCACTGCAGAGAGATGCAAAGTACGACCCACGGGACAAAATCTGCCCCACAGCATGGTTATCAGTGTCAGTTTACCACAATCCAGACATCTTTTTTGAAAATTCACTTTCCACTTGTGCACTTCGACTGAATGATGCAACACAACAAATCAGAATCCTCCCGCTAAAATGAATGAACTTGTCATCACCTCTAGCGAGTTTGACGATTGTAACCTGTCTACTCCACAAACAAGAGGACAGCATCAAAACGTGATGCATGTACCAATTATTACAAATAAAGCTGACTCCATGAGGAAGTTTGAAAACTTAATCACCATCAGGCCATCCAAGATTTAGATGAGTGTATGTGTTTATATAAGCAGATTTGGAGAACTGAAGCATTACATCATTTGCTTACCAATAGATCCTCTACGGTGAATGGGTGCCGTCAGAATGAGAGTCCAAAGTTCATGTTTTGTGAAGTAAAAGGCATTTGTGGATTATTGTTTGTTCACTGCTGTATGTTTCTGATGGCACCCATTCACTGCAGAGGATTCATTGGTAAGCAAGTAATGCTAAATTTCACCAAATGTATTCAAATTAAAGGAACCGTATGTAACAAATGTATTGTAATTATCATAAAATGTCTCTGTTATGTTCAACAGGCATTAAGAAAACATGTTAATTTCAAGTACTCGTATCGCTGACAGCAGTAGTACAGCCTGGATATTCTCGTTTAAAAAGCGCCCTCAACTGATGTTTATGTTGTCATGTTTTGTTTTGGCCTTAAGCGCCACCCTCCATCTATCTCCCAATCACGAAGTCAGTAGTATTTCAGGCATCCAGGTTGCCTGATCTTCATTAAAGCTACTAAAAAATGTCTAACATTTCGAGTACGAAACCTAAAAGACCTCACTATGAATCCGAAAAATGGCGTGTCAAGGGTTTGCATTGGAGAAGCGTTTGAACGATGGAGATGGATAAAAGCAGCTTATTTGGCAACCTCTAGTCATCGGGGAGGGGGAGGGGAGACACCTCTCAACAGTATTTTGAAAGTGATTGCAGTACCAGTTTTGGCCATTTCTTACATACGGTTCCTTTAAGCAACAAACTCATCTACATCTTGGATGGCCTGAGGGTGAGGTCATAAAAATAAAATGCTGTGATTGTTTAAAACAAACAAAAAAACAGACCATATTGATTCACTGGCCCTCGCATATTTTAAAAGCAGCCCCCGAGCTGTGTAATTTGAATATCTCTGCTATCCGTAACACAGTCCATCATTGCAGAATCTTCTGAAATCGTTCTTTATCAAAGCTAGCGTTGTGCTAGCGTGCTTTATCTTTAACTATCCTCATTATCTTTCTTCAAAGCACAATCGGCTAGGAAGAGAACTTAAAATTATTTTCCTTTTATGACTAATTAAACTCGGGACGTGATATGCCATTAGAATCTGCTCCATGCAACCTTATTAGCCACAAAGCTAAAACTTGTTTGCTAGAGTGACTCAGGAGTACAAACTTTACGCTGACTTACAAGACCTGTTAGCAACAGGCCAGGAAGGTTAACAGCTTACATCTCTAAGTCCAAGAGAGCCCAATCTTGGTCCATTAGGCATTAGCATTGCTACTCTTTCGCTACATTAAGACTGCAGCAGAATATAGAGGTCAGCCCTGTTTAGAGCGCTATACGGTTATGTACAGTACATGATGAATGTGAATTCTAACAGACAGCTTCTTTATGATACTCCTTGTGACCAAGACATAAAATAAGACATTAAAAAAAAATCTGAAATGATGTGAAATATCGGTAAATAAAAATCGGTAAATAAAACCAGTTACATAAACAATATTATCATATGTTTACAGTGGAAACAAAATATAAGTACAAAACAAATTACAGAGCCATTTTTTAATCAACGGTGTTCATAATAAACACCAAGATGTATTTATTTTTCAGCTATTTTTTAATTTAGCATTTTTTCAAATTGGTCTTAATCCTGTACCAAATTACTTTTAGTGATTATCATAATTAGTCAACCTTGTCCTGCTTTGGTTTATGTCTAATTAGTCAATGAAATCTTCACATATCACATTTTTGTCATGCTGTTTAGGTTTTGCTCAAAATGATAATCTTATTGAATGTTGTCATTTGAGAAATTTATCTCTGCATTTCAGATATTGCACTTGTATATGCACATATCCATAGAATGCCGAATCATACTGTGTGCATGGTTAATTTTACCTCATCTACGGGATTAATTTAATATTTGTAATATAAATGAACATCCAAGACTTCAATATACACTCTCTCTGTCTACATTACAAAAGTTGGTAAAACAAACAAACAAAAAAATAAAACCGTGAAATATAACCTAATAATTATTCCAATCATTCCAATTTGCAATAATTTTCTCTATTAAAACAACCATGGTTGAGTTACAAAATTTATTCAGCATCCGCAATCACAAACAACCCTGACTGGATGAATGACACTTTCATTTAAGCCTAGATTGCTAAACTTCAGCTTATTTGTTTGTCTGTGATTTCAGGCGCTTCTGCAATAATATATATATATATATATATATATATATATATGTATATATATATATTGTTCTGTATACTGCGTCTACAGCAGTCTGCAATAACATTTTGCCTCCCTTTTTGACGTCCTGTTTAAGTCCCTGAAAATGAACATGTCAAAAAACATTTTTCATCAGTTTTCATTAATAAAGTAACACTTATACCAAGCCTAAATTAATTTGTTAACATGCTTGACGTAATTTCACTTTCTAAGTCACTTTGGAAAATAATATGCAGCATGTTTAAAAAAAAAAAGGGATTTATATTATATTATATTATATTACTTTAAAATAATATAACCAAATAATAAACCAATAATAATAACCAATAAACCAATAATAAACCAAAAGCATCGTAAGCCTAAGTTGATTGTAGCTCCATTGGTTTATATTACAATGCTTACAATGCTTTTGGGAAACTCAGCCTATATAAATTATGTCACATATATTTGCAATTGATAAATGTAATGTAAATTGAACTACACATTTGTAAAAAAAAAAAAAACAAACAAACAAAAAAACAACTATAGGAGTCAACCCTGGTTACAAACTTTTTCAAAATATCTTCATTTGTGTTCAGCAGAACAACTACTTGAGGGTGAGCAGATGATGACAGAATTTCCATTTGTGGGTGAACTATTGCTTTAATATGACTATGTCTTTTAAAAGTACACCTAAGCGAGTTAAGAAACCTTCATAAAAGCATACTCTTTAAATGCACTTATGCTGCCTTTTTTCTGTTAGTCTAGATTACTTTTACTTTAATATTCAAGTATACTACAAGTGCATATTAAACACTGCTTTTTCACAAAAGATAAGTCACACCTGTTAACAAACACTCCCAAACATTTACTTTGTGAACGTAGCCTAGCCATTCCCCACCCCTTGTATTGCTTTAGCGTTTCTTAGCAGTCAGCAGCATTTACAGCCATTGACCGGGCCGCACCATTTGATCAGCAGTTAATGACACTTAACGCAATTGCTTCAAGACAAACCCAGTGCTGTTTGGAGCAGAACAGATGTTTTGGCAAAGCGATCTCACGGTTTAATTAGCCATTGATACTAAGTGCATTAGCGGTGAGAAACGTCACAGTTTGAGATACGGCTGCCGTGCTGCACATGCTAACGCTAATAGGGCCTGGGACTGACGGTGTGATAACAGTGAAGACGATCAATGGGTCTTCCAAACAGCTGAATGGAAGACGTCGACACTGAGGAGTGTTTTTTTTTTTTTTGTTGGGAGCTGCTTAAGGAGGTGTTTTATGGCTGCTAACATCTGGAGCTCAGGCAGATGTGTGTGTGACAAACAGGAGGACGCCTTAATAGGTCTCTCTAGGTGAAAGTCATTACTGCCCATTACACAGTCGACTGAGAATGAGATCCATGGTGTTCTGATGAGCTTAATAACTTAATTAAACACTTTGATTGATAATACAAGCATTTATTGTCATCAAGCTGTGATTATAAGAGCAGAATGTAAGATTAGTTATGTAATTTGTAGCCCCTCTCCCCCCTCCCCTTACTCACCGGCAATTATTCAAAATCATTCATTAAGCTTGAGCGTTATGCATAAGTTATAAAACAAGGATTAGTGTTTGAAAGTGTTGTACTTGTACATGAAGTCATTCAAAGTCACAAGGTAAGCTTTTACTAAAAGCCATTTTCCTTATGCAAACAAAGCCCAGCAGTATATGTATAGGCCTAAAGAGCAGCCCCAGTACTGTTTAGTTTTTTTTTTTTATTTTTATCCCAACCAAATTTAATTTTGCTTCAATTTATTTATATATATGTATATATATATATATATATATATATATAGTAAAAAGGCAGCATTATTAAAAATTGCTAAATAACAGCACATCATATAATAGTAAAATAATACTATTAATAATAATAATAACAGTAATAATGATATAAAATATTTAACAATATTTTTATTTCGATTAAATGTTTTACTAAGTACAATCTTAGTAAAGCAGCAATCTTTCAAATTTAAATAGTGAATTGTACAATAGTAAACATTATTATTTTTAAAAGCAGTTGTAACAGCAGCAACAAAAGTAGTAGTCGTAGTAATAACAATGGCAATAGTAAGAGTAACAATGATAATGCTTTACTAACAAGTATACACCAATAACAAGCTATTCTTAAAAATAAACAATATTAGATTGTATAATAGTACAATAATAATAATAATATTATTATTAGCAGCAGTAGTAGTAATAGTAGTAGTAATTAAATATGTCTATAAGTAAATAACAACATTACCAAGCTTGTAACAGTATAATAGTAAATCGTATAATAGCATTATCATTAGTAGTAGTGATACTGGTGGTGTTGGTTGGGGTGGTAATACTACTACTACTAATAATCTATCCATCCATCCATCCATCCATCCATCCATCCATCCATCCATCCATCCCAAAAAAAACCATATAAAAAAGAAAGGTCATATAGCAACACTGATTAACTGTGCAGCCCTAACTGTGATTATTTCCAGCCAGTCTCACACAAGGCAACAAGATTGGCTCTCATCCACCAGTGGTGGTTCAGCCACCTGGCCTCCGCCAGCTCCAAAACTACCTCATCAAGCTTGCTGTAGCCCCAGCTGAGGCAGCGTTTAACCTTAAAGACACTTGTATCTGTTCCCCAGCGCCACCCTCTCCTCTCACACCTCGACCCACCTGCCTCGGCTCTCTGAAATGTCAGGTCACGGGCCACTGACTGCCTGCAAGCTCGCCGGTCTCAAACGACACTCACACACCGCCCGATGGTCCACTGACCGTAGCGCTGGTAAAAATGACCTTTCAAAGCCAGCCTGAGACTCTATTTTTTTAATAGCGCCAATGATCTGAGATTTTCAGAGACTTGCTTGATCAGTGCAGGAGGGCAATTCTCACCACAACCTCCTGAAGTGCTTGTTTTTCCAGTTTCATCTGCCCTAAGGCTGGTAACTGTAGCTGATGTAAAGGGCTACATCCTATTAAATGACACCAGAAATGAATTTCCAGTTAGAGGTTATTGTTGCGTGTAACGGGCCCCAAGCTGCCAAGCTTTAAAGGCGTTTAACAGGGTTTAGTGGTTCTCTGTGTTGACGAAAGAAAGCAGCATATCGGAATTGTATTAAAGATGATACGTCACTCTTCATATGGTCGTAAACACCCACAGAAGATTCAGTGGTCATAAAAAAGGACATAAAACATGGCCAGAGCTTATAATCCAAAGCTTTTTGCAGTAAGGAGCATCAAACACGCAACTTTATATTCACACTCCAAACAGATAATGCTTCAAATTAAAAATGGACATTTTAGGAATATAATTAAAAGATGTTTGTCACAAGGATGAATGGCGCAGTAAAAGATTTTACAATGAAGCAAAGAAATGGAAAGTGGTAAATGCCTTAGGGGTACGGCTGATGCATGCTGGGAATGATGAAGGGACTGGGAGGCTAGATGCAACAATTAGAAGAAAAAAAAAACAACAACTCCTGAGTCTCTTTTTTAAAGGTGCTCTATGCGATGCTGTTTGACGTCACTTCTGCTGATGTTTCACGTAAATACAAAACAAAACAGAGCAAGCTTTTTCTTCTTCTTCTTCTTTTTTTAAATATAAAACCAATAAAAAGTACCATTAACCGTTAAACTCTGCTTAATAAAAAAAAACAAAAAAAAAAAACAAGTCAAGCAAAAGAAATTTTAATTAGGTAAAAAACTTCATTTTGTTTAACAAATAAATGCCTTTTGTTTTCTGACTGAAATGTGTTTTTTTCCTCAAAAGTTTTAGAATTGCATTCAGTCTCCTGTGATAAACAGATCAAGTAATATACTCTCCAGTTTGTATCTGAAACCCTATTGAAAAACAATTGGTTATTACGGTGTCTGTACCCATGATTACAGTATCACTGTATTACCCGGCTAATAGACCGATTTGTGGGGCAGAACCTTGTGCAAATCACTCAGGGCCATATTTTAGAGCGAGCCACTGAAGCCCTGCTCTGTATTTCCATAATGGCTCTTGTGGGTTGTGTGTGAGGTGACAGATTAAAGGCAAAGAGAGTCAGGGGTATAATATCGGGTAAAAGCAAGGCTGCCGAGTGTATTTTTGATGTGGAGCCCATTGTGGCAAGTGCTATTGTGTGAGGCTGTGAAAGTGTGTGTGTGCTGTGGATGCAGAGCATGTGGGTGTTAGGTTGTGTGTTTGATGTGAAGGTAAAAAGCCTGATTGTGTTTTCTCTGTCCCCGAGGAAGTGACAGGGCTGTATTGTAATTCCACTCTCATTTCCTGCACCATGGCGACCGCAGCTCTGTCACTCAAGCGCATGAGAGAATGGCTCTGCCAATCAATCAGGCCTCCATTACGCAGTACCTCCTTTTCAAACCTGCTCTTTTCTCCTGTGCCACTTTAGCATAACTAAATTTGAGCTCTTTGTCATTGGCGACCATGGATCGTGATTGGTGTGGTAAGTGAAAACAACGAAATACAGAGAAGACGCTGCACTACTCAACACACTGATCATAATCCGCATGCGGCATTTGTGACCTATGTGTGACTGCAACCGAAATCTCACAGGAACGTCATCTTAGCTTGTTTAAGAAGAGCAGGACGGAGCAAGGCGGTATGATGATTGTGTGCGTTTATATTGTAATTGCAAATTTTGTACTCACAATTGCGACTTTTTTTGTGTTTACAACTTTTGGTCAAAAATGTGAGATGTGAAGTTGCAATTATGAGTTTTTATCTAACAATAATGATTCAATGACTTTGCAGGCAGCGTTTTTGCATGAAGGCCTCATGAAATTTCGGACAGGAGTCTGAAGCAGCGTAACGGTGTAATGATCTACAACAAAACAAAACAGGTTTGAACAAATATTTAATTACTATAATACTAATTTCTCACTAGAAATACCATGAAAAGTGCAAGTCATTTACACATAAACTGAACACCAAACGGAACTTTCAGATGCTATCTTTATTTTTAGCTGAACCATCACGGAATGCACAGGATTGTGGGATATTAAAGGCAGTGAAGGATACATCTACGCTGCCCACAAAATTCGGTCAGAGGAAGGTACCTCCAGAGACAAGAAGTGAAGCAGAATTTGGATTCAGACGTGCCTTGCTGCCTTCCTGCCTTGGAATGCCACCTTACAAAGGCAGCATTTTAGAGTTTTCGGACGCGGCCAATATCTCACCATGGATTGTGACTCTCAACTGCAAATTTATATCACAGAATTGTGATTTTCTCACAATTCCCAAAAGGCAAGCCTCTCGCACTACACATCATGTTTTCCTGCGGTGAAAAAAAAACCAAACATTGTGAAGCAAAGAATAAACTGACAACGCACCAACAGACAAGACAGAAAAGGTTACTTTAGCTGTGAAACAAAGTCTCAGCTCTCAAATTTTTGTCATATTTCTTTAAAAGAAATTCACTGAAGAAATATTGTTTTGTGGCTTTTTTATATGTTGTGACAGATCACTGTGGCACATGAATGTATCCTCTTGTCCTCCCTGCTAGTTATAGCAAGAAATAAACATGAATGCACATCAGAAGATATCTTGTTTTAATCCAGAAAGATGTCAGTACGCAACATTTTTCAAGTTTAAGTCCTCCAACATTTGTCGAACCCTTGCTTAAGCAGAAATTCATAACACTTCTTCTAAACCATATATCGCAGCTGCAAATGTTTATCTTACAATTGCAACCTTATTTTAGCAAATGCGACTTAGATTTGTGATTTTATGACTTCTTGAAATTCTTTGCCGAAGTGGTCACAAATACAAAGAGTCATAACAAGTCATAACAAGCATCGGTGATGTAATATTGTGTCTGTTTCGCATTATTGCAACTCTAGTTACCATACTTGAAACCTCATATCACACATTTTTTCACAATTGTGACTTAACCTCACATTTGTGACTGTCTTTCACAATTGTGACCTCATTTGGTCCCACTTCATATAAGGTGGCCTTAATTACCATGTTCTTATATCAAAAATAGCACTTATTGTGTTTATATTGTACTGCAGAACACTTTTGATGCTGCTAGTTAGAATGTGGGTAAGGTTAGGGTTTGGTGGTATGGGTAGGTGGTGGTTATAGGGTTATAGTCATTTAAAAAAGCCGTCTGTAAAACGTACAGTACTGTCCTCATTAATATAAAACACTTACTATGAAAGATATATAGAATTTTATAAGTATACTAGATGTTGTATGTCCCCTAAGCTTTCCGAAGTCTGGGAATATAAAAAATTATTAACTTGCATAACCTTATCTTTCATCTTATCTTCCATCATATAAAACAAAATAAATAAAAAATATATGCCCCATCTATGTATTCAGATTTTGAGATGGTGACAGGACATTTGGTCTGAAAGTGTCTACTAGGGAAATAAATGTATATGAAAGTGTGGCAGCCCTATAAATTGAGCCTCCAACTCTTCAGTCATACAAATCTGACAGATACGCACAACTTACTCATTATAATTGGTAACTCACAGCTCACCTTCTCTCTAAAGAGATGTGCGCCTGAAAAGAAAGAATTGAGTGTTCCAGAGAGAAATAGATGGGAATATGACACTAAAAGGGGTAAATGCAAGACAGACCACAATGAGATGAAACCGTGATGTAAAAGGAAACTGTGACAGGGGGTTAAGCAGTCAAGATGTGTTGTGTGTCGTTCAAACGGAGTGGAACATTACTTTTTTTTTCTTTTCCATTTCCAGCAAAGACAAAAGTATAAAACAACACTCAGCCATGTTGAGTGAGAGCAGGAGAGAAGCGAGGAAAATTAGAAGCAATAGTCTACCTTGAAACTGTCAGTAGGTCTAATTTTGTACGCTGCAACTTGACAAAGACTACTGCATTACGCAAAATGATTTTTTTTGTACACTTTAAGACAGCTGAAATTGTCCCAAGCTGTGACATTTAATACTCCCACTGCTGTCTTCAAAATATTCTTTTTCAGACTAAATATCCTCTTTAACCCCCTGCATTCAACAATAATTAAGTGGGCTGAAAGGCACAAACTTTAAGGTCTTGGAAAACACTTAAAGATGTTAGGATGTCCGCATCAAAAGAAAGATACAAAAGTGATTTTATGTCCATAGAAAGCATGTCTATATTTTGGAGAATATAATGTCCACATTTGGTTGAAATAATGATACACTGTCATTCAGTGTAACACAGTATTTATGTAAAAATATGTAAATGAATAAGAAGGAATATTACATTTCATTGCGTTTTAAATGAGTAAAAAAATGGGTAAAACCTAGGCACATTAGGAAAAATAAATAAAATTATAGCCAATTAGTATTAGGGGTGAAAGTAATTAGTCTTTTAATGTATCATATATTATTTTTTGTTGTAAAAAATGCCTGACAAGATTGTTACACTCAATGACATTTTAGTGGGTGAATTTAGTAAATCAGGTAAATATGTGTGACATTTATTTTTGGCCCAGAAAATGGCTCAGACAAAATTGCAATTAATTTAAAGGGAAAACTTTTGGTCCCACTTTATATTAAGAGTCCCTAATACCTGTGTGCTTAAATAGTAACTAGATGTGTATCTAGCATGTGACCACACTATAAGTACACATTGCTACATAGTATCTGCAGCTGTAATATTTCTGTAACTGCACACATGTAACAACCCTCAGAATGGTTTAAGTACAAAATTGTAACAGAACTTTGGTAACAACACTTTCATTTCACTAAGTAGTCATGTAACAGGAATTGCATAGGCACATTTTGTAACGGTATATATAAGAGTAACTGGAACACGGGGTGATCAGGGGGTGTAGTCAGGTAGGTTTAGGGATATGTAAAGTGGGTGGAGTTTGTGCACTTCTGTAATACCAGTGTATATACATAGTAACTCCACAGGAACTGCCCACTTAATATAAAGTGTAACATTCTGGACACCAACCACAATTTATATGTAAAGCCTAATTTACTGC
>JAUMHP010000059.1:4999622-5025012 GCA_032361065.1 Enteromius trimaculatus
TCTTTTCGACTGAAGAAAGAAAGACATGGACATCTTGGATGACATGGAGGTGAGTAAATTATCAGCAAAAGTTTTTTTTAAAAGTGAACTTCTCCTTTAAGTTAAGCTTGTATAGTTAGGTTTTGTGACTCAGATCGGACATATTCAGTAGTGTGTATCTACCTACAGTATAATGCTTTCTTGCAAAAAACAGCAATATGGAGTGCAATGAAACTGAACAGCAAACAGTAAACGTCTTCCTCCTGTTAAAAAAAATAAATAAAATAAGTGAATTTTAAGATAAAAAAAGTGTGTGTTTTGGGTTACTAGACCTTAGTCTGAATAGGAATGCTTCTGTTGCCTTGCACTGTACTGTGGAGGGCTGGGTCCATTATTATGATCCAAAATGGAGGGTGCCAAGAGAGGGCAGGAGTGAGCAGTGACAAAAGACTGCGTAAGGAAGGAAACGAGATGGATGGAGGACTGCAGTAATGGGGAACTACAGGGGCTGTCAGAGACAGGTAGAAGAGACGAAAAGTAAATAGGAAGGAGAGGCAGGCATAGGAACAAAGATAGAGGAGTAGGAGGATAAATGGACGGCAAGCAGAGGAGAATGAAAAGACGTCAGGTCGAGGAAATAAATGGTTGCCGGAATGCTTACAGGTGAATTTAAAGAAGGATTAGTTGGTGTGTACATGGAGAAGAGAAAGACACCCTGTTCCAAAACTTAGTGAGCTGCCTCCGCAAACATTTTAAGGCATCATAAGCATGCTCCAATTGTGAAGACTGTTCCAAACAGATTATAAATGTAGCATCCCAAACCAGCCACGTTTGAGGTTCTTTTTCAGTTCAGATGCTGTCTTACAAATCAGATGCCTATGTAGGCAGTAATCGGCTAGACTCTCTAATTTCTGGAATAGAGATTGAAAGAAATTGCCTAAGGTCCCGGCATGAAGAAATGGGGAATAGGGAAGAATAAAAGGGAGGGGCATGTCCTAACTCTGTTGGGTTCTCATGGGGAAGGTCTTAAATTACACTCGGATGTGGACAGCTTGTCAATTGCGAGGCTTGGGCTATGGCTCCAGAGAAATGCTGCAAACCCTTCATTAAGTCGCAATATCAGTGGCCATATCTAAATCTCAAGACCCTTTATTTATTTATATATGCACTTATTTATGTATTAACCTTTAACCTTATTTTCTTGCCATGCAATGTGGGATAGATCCCTCAGGCTTCCTCTTGAATAAGGGATGGCAACACATTTTGCACTATACTAACCAATAGAGTGTAACAGTATAGCAGGTGCTATGGTTCCTGCTTAGTTGACTCTTGATTGCTCATGCGTGCCAACAGATTCAGCAGAATATATGAGTATATGAGACTACATACATACCTATGTGGATTCTCCTCTAACTGATGTCTCTAATAAAATAAAATTCTACCATCCTTAAAATAACATGTTAGATCCACTATTGTCATACCAGTGCTTTGATTACAACCCTAAAATAAAAAGCCTGTTTCATTGTGCAGAGAAAGGAAAGTGATAATTTGGTGTGTTTCTAGATTTCCAGCCTCTTTTCAATAAAGATCCCCGCAAAGTAGTAGTCTCCCTGCAGGTAAACACGTCTACATGTTCAATAATTTAGCCACATAAAATGTTTTAGTTCACATACCACTGTAACTAAGCACATTTTGAGTGCTAGTGTTTTTGAAAGCAAAGAAAAATCGGGAAGCCCAAGGTTGTGATGATGCAGTCACATATCCAGACACATTAGCAACAGTGACCACCCAGCAAAAACAAGTGTGAAAAATTAGTCCCTGAGTGTTACAGCCGAAATAACCACAGTGAGATGTACATTTTAGGCCATGGAGGCATTTCTGCTTGATCGAGCACCTAACAGCAATAATTGTCATTTACATTTGATTTCAAAAGGCAAGATATACGCCAAATGTTAACACTAACCAATCGCTAGAAACTCTCCTCCTAACCTCAGGCTAGTTGCCACATTCAATGATTTATCGGAGGACAGTTAATTAGCCTCCTGCGCTGAGATATCTGCAGGCGCTGTCAAGGGGCTGCCCATCACATACATCAGTACTGATGCCTGTCAATCAAAGAGCTGGCAGCCGAGCCCCTAAAGCCCGTAAAGCTCCTGCTGGGCCCATGCCAGCATGACCAGTTTAGAATGAAAGGAGAAGCTGCATGTGGCTGGACCGAGCTGTTCTACAGCTCTGTGATATGAAATCATGAAATAAGCCAGAGTCACACTCGGTTCTCCTCTGTTTCACCCATTTTCTGGGATCCTGCTTTTGATGTTACCGCCCAAACTGTACCGACTGTCCATCTCCCACTGAGATGAGTTGTGTGAGATTCCCTGCTGACATGTGGCGAGCTGCCCCATCACACACTTGATGCACCATAAAGGACACCGAAAGCCCATTCCCTCTAAACAAGTTGAGGATTGCAAAAGTATATCAGCGGAACGTTCAACTTTGCAAAGGACAGTATTTCTTATACTATTACTATTAGTTGACCTTTCAAAAATGTTGTTATTCCACTGAAGACAGAAATACACTTTACATTTGGAATTACGTGTTGGCCACTCTCTTCTATGTACTTATGTAAGAGTAAAAACTGGAGCTTTCAAGATTCAAAATGGATGCAGAAAGATCTCAGAAAATCATACACTATTTCGAACAAAAAATAGACAATGTTGTTAACCACTGACACTAAATCCTTGAGTAGAAGAAAAACTTTTTTTGTGTACTTTTTAACAAGTTATTTTTTTTTTTTTTTGTCAAAGGGGTCATTGTTTAAAAAAATGGAAAAAAAAGAAGAAAAGAAAATGTCTATGTGCCCGCATATACTGTCTATATCCGCATAAAGCCGCTATTGACTTAACTGTCAGAAAACTCATTCCACACAAGTCCAATAACAAAAGAGAATGAATCCTAGCAAACAAAGCATTGTTCTCTAATCTTTTTAATGAATGATGCCTTCACCCTTCTATCGAAAAGGTTCATTAACAAATAAAAATGATCCAATTTTTCCCAAACAAAACATAGTATATCCATAGGACAATTTTCAGGGAAATAGCAGGGCTTTGTAAAGCTTAGCTGAAGGGAGACACTGCTGTTAATCTAAACAGGTACTGTACCAGGAGAGCCAATACCCCGAACCTCATATCTCTTCTCCATATTTCTAAGCACCCTTCCTCAACAAGAGAGGCTTTGAGTCTTCTCCCCCTCTAGTCAAACCAAATGAGCTGAAGAATAATCTCTCAGTTTGAGCAGGAGAGTTGAGGCTAACCCCTCCGGGCACTGCAGCAGGTGATGGGATGAATTAGGGAGGAATGGGAAATAGGATTGCATTGTGAAAAAAAAATAGTTGAGGTAAACTGATCAAACCATGGCAGGAAATTCCTGTAAAAAGTATTAGTGTTAATTAGAAGGCTAGACATTGCAAAATCATATTTGGGGATGAAAGACATAGCTCCAAAAATCTCAGGTGGATTTTCAAGCAAAAACCTTCTCATTTGACTCTTATTAACCTACACGGACTCCTCAGGTAAAGACTGCCACACGCCATTTGACTCATTGAAACTTTAATATATTCCTTAGGTAAAGACTGCCAAATGAAATTACGAAGGTTGCCCCATCAATTAAGTAATTTCCACTATGATTTGGTGCTCCATGGTGCATTTGTTGGAGATTGCTTTATTTTGACAAGGACATTAATGCAGCAGAAATGTATTTATAACTCAGAGAAGGCGTGAGAATGAAGAGTGGGGGAATATAGGAAAGGAGATTTATCAGGAGGCTCGTTAGACAAACATCAGATTTCAGTCTGTCATGAAGGAAGAGTACACCTCCACAGAACTTGGTGCCCAGGGTCTTCAACTCACCTCACATCTTCGTAATGGGAGTCAGCGGTCATTACATCTGCTCGATGAGTCACTCTGCCATGCTTCCTGGTTGGTCTCTCTTTTCCAGTGAGCTGCTGTTGTTAACATTTCAAACGCTGTTGCTAATATTGACATTTCCTTTAACAAAAATGATGTAGCACCCCTCCCCTTGAGGTCGATACCACAATGAGGCTATGCAACAATGGAGAATATCCCCAAACTCTTAACCTCTCCAAAGGGTTCCTCTTGTCAGATTTGACCTTGCTCCACGCTAGCTGCTGGCGCTTTATTTCTTTGCCTTCCCACTATTCAGCGGCTCATTATTTCTCATCCCTGTTGTGAATTAGCTTCCTACGACCAGCCATGAACGTCTGGACCATCATAAAGGATACTGCTGGGCCATTTCAGGACTCCTCCGAATCACCTACAGTGCATTAGGAAACACACAAGGGAAGCACCTGCTGATCCTATGACTGCATATGTGTCTAGACACTGCAGCCTTTCGATCAAATTAATCTGTGGGTATATAATAAAACTAAGGAAGCGTTCCTGTCAGATTCTGGAATTTTACAGTATTTGTGGATTTACACAGTTGTGAAATCCGTATGTGGCGACTACAGGAAGGATAAAGCTATGGGAGTAAAGTTATCTGTGGCATAATGCACTTCTTCGCCCACTTCTTTGGCACATCTCAGCATGTCATCTCAATGTCGCCAATTTCGTTGCTCACCCACTGCTTGGTAATTACACCACCCATCAAGACTAAGCCAAAGTCTAGAATACAAATGCGCAGTCTTGCAAAAACAGTTAAACAGGGCCGCAGAGTCAATATCGTCTTCTGATCCAGACTCATTGTGTCTCTCCTATGTGTCTCCATGTTTTCAATAGGATAAAAGCATAAACTTTTTTAAACTGTCCAGCCATCAGTGGAACTATAACTACGGATAATTCAAAAGCCAGGCAATGCTGAAAAGCTCCACCCTAAATCTAGTTTGGAGCAGGGGGAAAAAATAGTCTGAAATGGAAATTGGAGCCATCATGTCTTCTCTGACTGCCCATATGGTCCTGCCGGATGGAGATGCCAAGCCCTCATGGGACTCAGCAGCTAGGTCAATTTCCACCTCTGATTTCTAACGCAACTTATCCGGAACCAGTTACCTCCAGGGCAATGAGAAACAGCAGGGTATTTTGAAGTGGGCTGTTTGATATTCAAGGTCCAAAGACCAAACTGTATACCAATTGTCTCAAAATGTCTTGTGTTTCTGCTTATGAATGCTCTTGTATGTGACATAAAGTGTTTGGACATTCCACTGTCTCAGCCTTATTTGTTATCCTGCAAAAAGGCTCCAAATACAGGGCTTGTCTCTATCTCTCTCTTGCTCAGTGGAGGGGAGCCATTGATAGGCGCAGGAGCAGATGGGGATTGACAGAGCTCCTAGGCAGAAAGCTAATTGAAGGAGACTGGGGAGGACTTTGACGGGACTCAAATGCCAGCAATGATGGGGAAATCAATGAAAGCGTCCAATGTACTACCTCCGACAGAATTCAAGGAACTCTTTTCTAATTTTCACACAAGTGTAAATTATTTAGTTTTTCTAGTTGTGAACCCAGAAATAAAACCTAATCCAGATGTCTTCTCTGAGTTTCCTACATTTAGAAGTATGAAGCACTGTGTGATGGGGATTGGACCAAAAGCAATTCCCTCTTACCTATTAAAGAATTGTGTAACCACTCTAATCCACTCCAGGTTTTCCCACACCTCATTCTTTTTTTAAAAATCAACTGTAAAATTAATGTTAAAGTATCATGAACTAACAACGAAGGACATTTTTTTTATAATTATGATTTATAAACATATAACTGTTCATTAATTCTTGTACAAATCAACTTCAAATGTTAAAAATAAAATAAAATGAACCAATATTAACTAATGCTGCCCGAGCACTTTCATTGTTATTTAATTAAATCTAGTTAATCAATGAACTTTTTCAATGGACATTTTATCCACATTGTGTGTTAAGTAAAATCGTCTTTTCGCACGTGTTTGCAATCGTAAAGTGCCGTTTAAGATCTTGAAGTGTGAGAACATTTCTGCTCCATAGTTCAAAAAGAGTAAATTACTGTATTTCTCACTTATCAATATTGTGAACTCCCTGCTTTACTGTATGTTCACTCACACACTCTCATCAATTATTCTTGCTGTTGGAAAGCATTGTATGAGAAGTATCTGCAATATGGGAAAAAAGGAAAAAGAACTCTGAGAGGTCAGGGTTCCCGAAACTTTGGATGAGATGTTGGGCAGTGCCACTGTAACCTTCAGCCACACCGATATCCACCTATAAATAATAACAGATATCAGCACATCATTCATTTTTCATGTGTGAGTGAGTCACTCTCAAAAAGATTTGCAGGTCAAACAAGTGGTTAGTCGCAGGCAATTGATGTATTGCGTGACTCACCAGCATAGGCAGCCTGGCTTTCATTATACAGATTGCGAGAGACAGATGACAAAGTGGAGAACCTTCAGATCTAAAGTGGGAGAGGATGGCACAGGCTGGAATGTCCACCAAACAGATTCTTGTATGACAGAGCTACACATTTCCTTCATCTGCAAGCAGGTACTGTGTGGCTGATCTCAGGGCTAAATGGTGCTAAACTATTTAATACCGTGGGGCCAATATGTGATAAACAGGCATGCATCTTTAACTTGGGTCATAACTTGCACTGCATAAAAGGTATTGTTTTATTTGGTAAAAAATAAAACAAGCCTGAGGCACACTTTAGCCAGAAGCTCAAGAGACTGTGATGAGAAAGCACTTTTACATATTTTTTATTTATTTTACATATTTTACATATTTTATATAAGTAAGAGAAAAAAGGTTGCCAGAGAAAAACTTGGGGATGTCTTTAACTGACTTTTTGACATAGGGAGGTGCAGTGCTGATTATGACTTGATTCTCGCCAAGATTTTTGATGTCAGGCAGGTTGCCAAGCCATCGATTGCTGCCACTTAATTTCAGGCAGATAAAGTGCATCTGAATTGTAAATGAAACAAAGGAAAACACAAAGATGTACACAGAATGAGTCACACAGGACACTAAGCAAATATGATACAAAATTAATAGGCTGGAAGAAGGAAAGGTGGCTGGACAAAATGTTGTTTTTGAGTTGCCATGGCAACCAGAACCCACGCTATTGTTTCCACGCTATTCGGCCTACATTATAATGTGTTTGTTTCATCTATTAATTGCTCTAATTAATCTTTACTATCTTGTTGACTACAGTACATACCGTTTCATCTAATCTTACACAGCTCCTACAGTAGTTTGAACGCTATATTAACTGGCATTAGATATTCTCTAAATCCTTTCCCCCTAAAATTTTGAGTTGTATTAAAGCCAAAACTAAATAAAGAAATATTTAGAAAATGTTTATTTTCTTTAAAGTTGACAGCACACCCTTTTTTTCTACCCACAATAAAGATAAATGACAAACTTTTCACATATTCTCTTTCTCTCAGATTCCCATTCAGTGCTCTCTTTGCAGACCCACTTTGAAACCTCTGCTCTAAATAACACACACACACGAAAAGTGTGACCATTAACTTGCATATCTCTCTTGATGTTCAAAGGCTTTGTTTCAGATGCAAAATGCAAGCATACATAAGACATAAAGCCTGCAAAAAATGACTCCCTCACAAAAAATGCATCAAGAATTTTAGATAAGCGCGAGCCCTTGTTACCTCTTTTTTCCTCCTCTCAAAAAATATCATCTCACTCTGAGAGCAAGGCAGAGTAGTGGGTGGTTTGGGTAGCATCTGACTTATCTGACACAGCCAGAGATAGCCCGAAGGGTGCTATGCTAAAGAGGCATATCCAAAAACTGGTGCTTGAATCACGCAATGCAGTAGGAGGTGATAGGACCCTCACTTCAAACTAAAACAAAGCTTACCTATTCAAGAAGAAAACACCTCAGCACGGGTCTTGTTTGAAAACACAGTACAGCAAGAGCGCAAACAACTGTGATTATGTGCGAAGGAATGCAATATAAAAATCAAACAAGGAGCATCTTGTATGCATAGGCCCCATGAGAAAACAGAGATTGTGGGAGCCAGCATACAGGGGTACCTCGATGATAGAGGATGGGTGTGTTAGAATAACAGATGGAAAGAGTAGGGGGCTCTTGAGGATGCAAGGGGCATAGGCAAAGTAAATCATAAGTGGATCATTTCATTTGGGACGGTCGTAGGCGCCAGTGTTGAAAGGAGTGTTTACCACTTTGCAGCCCCTCGATGGAGGTATTAAGGAGGCCCACTTTAAAAAATAGGCCATCTGTAGAGCGCCAGCCACTTCACTAGAAAAAGAGCCAGAGCCAGTTTGGATCACCACGATCTAAAAATTCACATCTGAAGATTCTCTGCTTTTCAGAGGTGCAGCAAAAATAATTACCTAGTACATTTTGCATGAAAACCCTAAAGGCGGTTCTAGAGAGGCTCAATGGTAAGTGCATCGTTCCTCAGTTGATGACTGCTGTGATACCCTTGAGCAAGGCACTTAACAACTATAAGCTTCAGGTGTGCTGCAATATAGATGAATTTATGTTTCGGCACACAGGTTGCATCCAAAAGCAAAAACAGATCAGTTAAAAAGTTGCATCTGAAAGCTTAGGCAGCTGACTTCATGCCCCTGTCCTATGAAGGAACTTTACGAAACTGATTTTGGACAGACTTCTGAGAGAGGCATAATGGTTTAACGATCTTCAATACTTCAATACTTGCAATACTAATTTCTTGCAAGAAAATAATATCAAAAGTGGAAAAGGTTGGTTAGAAACACACAAAAAACACAATTTAGTTCCAATACATCTCGTGTGACGTGTGTTTTAAACATAGCTTTTGCTCAGCTGAAGTGAGAACAGTTCAAAATAATGTATGAATTACACCTGAAATACCATTGTTTAATTAACCTAAATTTATTTGGTAATAAACTGACTGAAGTTCAATATTTAGTTACATAACCCTAAATATAATGAAGATGTTAAATGCCAGACCTTCTGGAGGTAACGATGGTTTAGAGAGCTACAGCTAATGAAAATAAAATTCAAAATTGCATCTGGGGCCAAAGAATTGCAAGTGCCAGCGAAATTGTACATCAGCTTGGCACTATACTTCGAATAGTTCACAATGAGACCCGTGAGACCTTCAAGACACTGAGCCCCAGTCACAGGGAATAGTCATTACCTGCAAAACCACACTTGGTTATCTCACCATTCTGACAGGAGGCAGGCTTTAGTCCCAGGGCTCAGTTAAGTGCATGCTCCCAACAGGCCTTGGCGGCAGACAAGACATCGCAGACATTGAAATGATGCATGAAGGATTATATGGCCGCCGAACAACACTTCCAGTGATGGGTTAGACATGTCATCCTCCCACTCTGTCCAGGGACAATGTTTTTCGACCTCATTGCCATTGAGATTGCTCTCTGAGCACTTCTCTTGACACGAGGCGCCCTGGATTTGCTCAGAATAAGCGTTTCTCATGAGCTTGCTCTCTTGCGATAATCTTTCCTAAGATATGTAAAATGCACAAGATGAACCATGGAGGCTAATTATAATTGTAGTTGTCATAATACCTGGTAAAATCTAGAGGTAAACAATTTATCATTATAGCTGATTAGTTTGTACTGATAGAAGCTTATGGAACTTATGGAATATTGGCTAATGGAGTATATAGACCGGGGGTTTTTAACTCAGTTACTGGAGGCCCTGAGCCCTGCTGAGTTTAGTTCCAATAACGCTCCATCACACATACTATGCCGTTTTCAATTACGCCTGAAGGACTTGATTAGTTGGATCAGGTGTGTTTAATTAGGGTTGCATCTAAACTCTGCAGGGCTCCGTCCCTCCAGGGTTTGAGTTTGACACCCCTGATATAGACGTATCCACCTTTTTCCTCAATGCGAAAGGAAGCCTATGGGTGAGGTTTCTGGTTCGCTGGACGCTATAGGAGAATAACGAGGAAAATAACAACGTGCAGTAAACTGTAAAACTGTGTGCACTACGAACCAGTGTGTTCAAAATAAAGATAACACATTAAAATAACCTGATAAATAACCTGATTTCTGTTTTTTTTTTCTTGAATTTCTGGTTGCACAATAAACTACACCTACAATTAAACTACAATTAACTAAAAAATCGACTTGTTAGTTATGAGCATTGCCAATATCCAACATAAGATGAAGTTCTTGTAAACACAGAATTCTAGCAAATATATCCACTTGCCAAGCTGTCCGTCAAAAACATTTATAACCGCTGGAGTATGAATTTCTGAGACACAACTTTAAAGGTCATTTCCCAGGTCACCTCTCTCTATCATTCTTGTTTCATTTCCTCAACCTTCCTGAATCTGCCCTCACCAAAGATAAAAAAGAACGGGTCATGATAAAAGAACCGAAGAGAAATGTGGCGACCGCCCTGGTCGTGAGGGAGGTGAGATGACCTTGATACGCAAATAGACCTTCTTAAAAAGAGAAGGGGGAAAATAAAGAAAGCCGCTAAAGATATTAATCATACAGTGGGCCATTGGCAGGAAAGTAGATGGGTTCTGCTTCATTTAATTATCATCGTCTGTTCAAAATAATTTTCCCACAGCCGGTAGGTTTTAAACGAGGTCCAAATGATTGCTCCTCAAAATAAGGAAAGTCATACCGGTTTGGAATGAAATAAAGGCGAGTAAAAGATGACAAGGTTTTAATTTTTGGGTGAATGTATCCATTCAAGCACAATGAACTCTTCCTGAAAAAGGAATAAACAGCCGTTTAAACTGACAACACCCTTTCTTTACTTACGTATGCGCTTGACATTTGAGGTTCTGCTAATTCTACCCTTGCGTCGCTGCACTATAATCATAATCAGCGGAATTCTTCTGCTAAAACTGAGCTTCCGAAGAAGAAACATGCTCTAGCCCACCATGCACCATGTACTCGAGAGGTGAGAGCCTCATGTGTGCCTACTGGGCCAAATGCCTGCTCAAGCCATGACATGATCCTAATCGACATGAGCACACGGGAGGGCTCCAGCCCAGGGCCGAGGGCCAGACACAGAACACAATGACCAGCTCTCCCATTCCGCCGTCTCCGAGCGCCTTACAAACAATGCCCGGTCAGGAAAACAAGCCCTCGATATCAGTCCACAGCTGTGCTTTTGTCTCTCTCTCTCCATCCGTCAGAGACACACCACGCAGGCTTAGACACCTACGCCGTCGCCTTTGCTGCCCTCTGCGACGGAGAGAGCTTGTTTATCACACCGAAGCATATTGCCGATGTCCTCGCAAGGCGAAAGGGAGAGAAAGAGAGAGACAGGAAGATAGAGAGACGAACACAAGAAAAGGGAACGAAAGAGAAACAGAACAAATAGAGGCTGTGAAAAAGATGAAAAGAGAAAGAGCAGCAAGTAAAGAGAGGGAGAAAGGACACAGTAAAAACGCTGAGATAGAGAGCAAGAGAGAGAGAAACGGAGTGAACGCATTGGAAAGCACATAATGGAGGGGACAGAGGCTAATTAAGGAAGGCCGGATTAATTAGGCTTTCAGTCTGCCTGCCTCTCATTCTCCCACTGTGTTTCCTGCCAGTGCCACCCTCCATCCCCTCATAAAACACGCCGCATTGTTGTTGGACAGGTTTTAAGGCTCCAATATTTGGAATGTACATGAGTCTGTAATTTCCAGTGGGAACGTAACTTTGTTAGCTGTGTAGGCATATGCAAGGTAAGGCTCGGTGCAATGATGCTACTGTATTATAGTATGTGATGGGAGAAATGTGTTAAACATGCTATATCGCTTATACCACAAAGTATCCACAACGTAATTAAAAAAACTTGATGCCAAGCGGAAAATTATAGCCTGAGGCAGCAGGTTTTGTGTATCGCTCCATGAGGTAGTTGGCGATTCCTACCCAATAGCATCTAACAAATTAAAAATGGAATTAATAAAGTTAGAGATGCACAGATTTTAAAATTCTGACTGATTCTGGCAAGCTGATAATTATTATTTAACTGATAAAAACAGTATATTTGAAAATCTATTAAATATAAAAAAGACACAAAAAGCTAAAACCAGTCAGCTCAGTTAATTATGAAAAAATGGAAGTTCAAAGATTTAGCGCAAATGCAGATATTTAGGAAATGAGCAAATATAGTCTAATATCTATATTGACTGATACTGTATATTAATTTAAATAAAAATCCAATAAACAGACACTTATATTTTAATTAAATATTTAACTTACTGAAATTCACCGATAAACTGTAGACATAAAACCACCAATCTATGAAATGTCTCAAACCATGACAAAAGTTATTCAAGCTGCAATAATTAAAAACTTATTTTCTTTCTTGTGATTAAACTTTGTTGTACAGGGTACAGTACAAAGCCAATTAAATACAGAAGTGTTTACAGCTGATATCTTGGACATTTATCCTGAACTGCTGACATTAACTATGTACCAGTGGAATACGTGATGTTTGCTCATATCACAAATCCAGCAAAGCATGCTGAAGAGGTTTGTGGGAGTTCAAATGTGAATGAACCATTGAATTACTGTCACTTTTCAGCCAAGGGTGCTTGCACTCCACTAGACTGTCATTTACAAAAGCCTCCAAACAACATCTATGCTTTAAACAGACGACTTGGACCAGCCCCCATACAATCCAATTAAGAACTAAATCACTCCAACTCTGTTTTTCATAACACTGAGTTACAAGAGGGCATCTGGGACACAAAACAACCCTCTCTCACAATCCCAAAATCCCCCACCCAAAAAAACACATTCGCTTCTCAATGGCACTGTTTTCATGAGGGGCCACTTTTGCAGCGAGAGCCCTTATTGGTTCTGTTCCTCCTCCCTGCTCGATGAACCAAACGACGAGGACCCTTCAGCCCTGCTCACTATGCAGGATCCTTGGCCAAAAATGACAGGCACTGATGGGCATAAATATTTATCAGGTGCCAAAGCTTTGCCAACTTGAAGATGCTGGGGCAAAAATCAGAAGGGTTGAGGAAAAAGCACGGTTACCCGTTTATCAGAAAGGCGTTCTGCAAGGGGAGGCTGGAATGCCCTTGTGCCAGGCTGCAGGCTCAAGTTTATGATAATCCCAATAAATTATAATGTACTCTGCAGACATTAAAAAGCATGATTGGTGCTAAATTAAATGAGCTGTGACTTTCAGGTCACAGTAAGATGGATCAGTTTTTCCAGATTCCTTCTCATCCCATCTCTAACTTCTTTTACTATCAGAGAAGATTCTTGCCTTATTCTGCTAGACTCAATTTGTTTTGTTCGTGTGCAGTAGGAGAGAGAGGGGTAAGTTGTGCCACTTTATATTTAAACTGTCCTCTAGACAAAGCGAAATGTGCTAGAGATGCAATTAATACTCCTGATTGTATTTCAGGATGTATGCTATCAACTGAAATTAGAAGGGCGCATCTACAGTATAATAGAAACATACAGAGAAATCTTACAAAAAAAGAAAAAAGTGGTTCAGTGACAATTTCAAATAAAACTATGCAGATAAACAGAATATAAAAAGTAAAGCTTAGGGCAGCGGTATGCCCCCTTTAAATCACACAATTTAAGTGATTATTTCTCATTTCCAATGTTTAATCCTGAGCTGAAAACATAGTTTTTATTCTTGCCTCCGTTTATTGAAAAAAAGTAAGCTTTTTTGATCAGCATATAGTGCATTTCTCTATAAGTAGGAGAAATGCACACATACTTAAGCATACTTAAGTACTTCAACCTACCTTCTCTATTTTAGTCCAGTTTTTAATTCATGAGCCCATTCTGAACTCCTAACCAGATTTGTGGTCCAAACGTTAATCTCCAGCAGGCACTTTTGTCTGTTTGGGGATGGGGGGAAGGGGTGGGGGGATTAGTCCATTTTCATTATTTGCTGGGGTCAAAGGTACTGTTCAACACCAATTTGTTAAATAAAAATTGTTGAGTCTAATGATGATTAATGTCCTTGTTGTAGGGCTTTCACTGTTACATGAAGCAAAGTTCTTGTTCTTTTTCTTTTTTTTTTTTCTACAAAAGCAATTAGAGCAATTTTAAATCCACGAAACACATCACAGGCTGACAGGTTAAGCTTTTAATGCAAATGTGACAGCAACATAATGTACAATACGGCGAAATGTGATGGTACTGGCCTAATTGCTCACAACTAAAAAGAATTAATATTGAATGAGGTGCCTTCAAAAACCCGCTTGATTTCAGAGGCTCCGTGACTAACACATATACACACACGATAGCCCCAATGGGCCTGGCAGAGTGATGCCCTCGTTCCTTCGCTTATGTGAGTATTTTATGTTTTATGAGAACATGTAATGAGGTATATGCTGCAATGTAAAGATAACTGATGGGTTTTGTGACACCTCCCAACAACTACAATAATAAATATTGGAAATGGAAAACTATTGTAAAGGTTGAATGTTAAGCTGCATGTATGTTTTAGTACAATCATGTTTGTTTTATTTTTATTCAAAATGAATAAATCAAGACAGCAATATCAAAGAAACCAGCTGTACAGTTCTAGTCTGCTACAGCATGATGACTGCTCAGTAAAATAAAGTTCATTACCTAAATAAACGGATTGAGTGTGCGCTTCATCCGCAGTTGAGCCTTTATGAGTTGTGACGATAAAGACCCTCGGTTGATCTAAATCGATCGAAGAAGACATTAGATCTTGGCATTATATTTTACGATGAAAGATGGCCAAATCGTATGTCAGTTTAACAGAGAACCGCTTTCAAGGTGAGGTCAGAGGACAATCCCTCTTAGCAGTCTCTTCCACACCTTTATGCCATTTGTGATTCGCAACAGAAGCGATGTAAGGCATGAGGAGAACACTGGTTTTCAAGACAGGAGCAATCTGAACTGTGTGTTTGAATCTAGTCTTTTGGCTTGATGTGAAAAGCCCGTAAATCAGGTGCGCATGTGGAATACTAAATCGCAGGAGAGAGAATAGAACTCATCAATCATGGGTGACGTGCGCTTTGCTGCACGGGAGGGAAGCCAAACCACATTAGTGTTGATGCAGCAATGCTGTGGTATGGAGGACGGCAGGGGAAAAAAGGAGGCAAACAATTCAGAATTATAGACTATTAATGGAAAACATTATGGAAACAGGTCAAGCAAGTGCACTCGATGTGAGGACTTTAGATGATTATGGACTTGAAAGGTTGACCCTAAACTTTAGGCAATAGTTAGCCAGGTATTATCTTGGATTAACTGTCAAGTATCTGCTAGCATGGGCTAATAAGGTCATGCTAACAAACCGAACCTTGACCCTTTGGTCAAGCACACTGTAAGACAAACTATTTTCTTTTTAGTTGTTCTTTTATGCTGTCAAGACATATCACAATGGCAAAAAGGGACATGTTTTGTGCTAAGACTTAGGGATTTGCGAGTAATAATGAAAAAAAAGTTTGTTTCTTGACTTGGGAAGTCACAAGAGAAAAACATGCCAATCTGCTAGACACTGATGTGCACCTCTGATCTCTCAAAATATGCTTTGAGGTGGCAGATCAGAGAAGGGCCAGGGCACCCATGTGCAGAGGTCAACATTGTTGTCAGGATGTCATTCTGTGTGTGCCTTTGTGTTCTCACCCACCTTTATAGTCTTCTCTTCCTGTGACCTGATTTGGCATACCTGTTTACCTGTCTAGCATGTCTTCCTGTCTTTCTTGTTTCACTCAGCCCTGTCTTGCTAGCAACCAGCATATACGCCCTATTATGGCCCTGCCAGAGGCGGTGTCTGCCTCTAATGACACCTTACTCCACCGCTGACAGGTTTCTTAGCCCGAAGCAGTAAAGGTAGCACCTGTCCCTTGGGAAAAGCATGAAAATATGTAAATACAGCAATGTATACAAACCACACACAAAACTGGCTTCTTAAAAAGTGGTAATTGACCCTAGCTTTTAAGACACGATGTCAGCAGAGTGCTGAGTGGCACACTGACAAAAAGAGTATTTTGTAAATTGGAACTGCAGATTGTGATGAAGTATAAAAGAGGATGATCTAAAATGAGGGAAAGGTGATTCAAGAGGGAAGGATGAGTGTGAAGCAAAGAGGCTGAAAAAAAGGTATGAAGCGATACACAAGGAAGAAGTCAAAAAAGAGCCCTTGGAAGATTAAGTGGGGGTGTCATTAAAGATATTCTCATAGCCCCAGGAAGATGACGAGGAAAAGGAGAGAGAAAATAGAGAGAGCCATTGTTTTTCACACTACGCTTTGCGCTGTTTCACACGAACTATTTCAGTTTATAGCAGGCAGGATTAGAAGGATGGTTAGGAATTTTTTTTCATTTACGGGTTTGAAGTTCCCCATAGACAAAACCATTTCATTACAGACTTGAAGAGTCGCTGAGCGTACATATGTTAATGAGGACAAACAAATAATTGCTTATTGAGGACGTTTGTTATCCTGTGATTACTGTAACAAAAAATTTCAAAGAACCACAAATCTCTGTTTCATACAGGCTCTTGCTTATTATTTTTATCCCATAGCATATTAAAAACTATCCTGTCACCTTCAAGTAGATTGCCTCACAGGTGGAAGGAAGTATTGCAGGCAGATGAATTAGTGTAAAAATGCAATGCCCCACCACAACCCAAAATACAACTGCTCCTAAAAGACAAAAAGTCAACTGGATTAACAGAACTTATCAAATACGTACTAACAAATCAATATGCAATTGTAAATTACCACCTCATCCAAGGTTAAACAAACCACAACATGTGCCAAAAACATGTCTATCCTAAAATATCTCTGCCAAAAACATATCCCTCCCACACATACTTTTATCCGACATTTACAATCTCCTAAAAAAATCAGCAAAATCAAATCAGCACAAGAAGTGAAAGACCTTCTTAAAAGCAGTATAAAATGTATGTAGTTATACACCAAATCCAATGGGTAATAAGCTTTGTGGAGTCTTACCTCACATTCTCTGGAGCCAGAGATGGTGTAGGTGCATGGGCCAGTACCATTGACCAGCACATCCGTGCCCTCTGTGTTATTAGGCTTGTAGTCCACATAGTACTCCTGCAATGGTGTGCTGAGTGTGCGCTCTGTCTCCCGTGACTTTTTCCGACGTTTGCGAGCCGCAGCAGAGTTTTCCTGTAGCTGCTTAACACTGCTTGGATAGCGCTTCCATGACACATAAATTACGAGGAGGATCATGGCAACCGACAGGAAGAGGGCAACACTTCCTGCCACTATCTTGTGGAATGATACAGGTTCAAAGTCTTGCTCGGGTGGTGGGACAGCAGGCTGAGAAGGTGCAGAAGAGGTGGTACCTTCCAAAGAGGTCCCATGGCCCCTTCTGCTGTCTCCAGATTTTAGAGTCGGGATGAAAGAGCTGGCTGGGGTCTGGGCAAAGGCGACAAAAGGAGTGGATGGAACAATCACAGTTGACGATATAACAGGGGCAACCCTACAAACCCCATTGGCGTCAACAGCATCCATAACCTTCTCCCCTTGGACTTCTTTGGGTGATGCGCAAATCATATTAATTTCTTTGTTTCCACGGAAGGTTCTCAGCCAGGCCACCAGTGGGCACACCACCGGTCCACAGTCCCAC
This sequence comes from Enteromius trimaculatus, assembly GCA_032361065.1. NCBI lineage: Eukaryota > Metazoa > Chordata > Actinopteri > Cypriniformes > Cyprinidae > Enteromius > Enteromius trimaculatus. The sequence goes on from JAUMHP010000059.1 coordinate 5,017,143, forward strand.
ATGTTGCCTGCCAGACTAATTGTTGTCAGAGAGGTCCAGGCATCCACAGCTTCTTGAGACACATTAACAAGCTTGTTTGAATCCAGATTAAGCGTCTGCAGATTTGGCATTGCCCGGTACACCTCTGCATCGATCTCCTGAAGGTCATTTCCTGAAAGGTCTAGCTTCTGCAACGATGTCCAGGTCCATGTAAGGCCTTCACTCATGGTCCTAATGCGGTTCCACTGTAGGTAAAGAGCACGCAAGTTATAGAAGCGTGGAAAGTTGAAAAAGTTGATTTTGGAGAACTGGTTATGCTCAATATGCAGCTCAGTTAGCTTCATCAGGCCGGACATTGAATTGCGAGTAATGCTGCGCAGTCGGTTGTAGCCAAGGTCAAGGAATTCAAGATTACGGCAGTCTTGAAAAAGGCGAGAGGGAAGATTCTTAAGGGAGTTGGAGCGCATGTGCAAGCTGAGTAGCTTGCGCAGTCCCTGGAACTGCCCTGGTTGTAGAGCTTGTAGCTTGTTGTAGGAAAGGTCCAGGTTCCTCAAATTTGGTACCAGGTGAAATGTGGTGTTATGTAGCAGTGTGATCTTGTTGGAGCTCAATATTAGCTCTTTGAGCCTCCGTATCCCTTGAAAAGCACGTGCATCCACATTGGCAATGTAGTTGTGGTCCAGGTACAGCCAAATGAGCTGGTTGAGGCCAACAAATTGGCCAGCCTTCAGGCTTGCTAAGCTGTTATATCGCAGGGACAGGCCTTGACAGCCGCCTGAGAGGTTCTTGGGAACATCACGGAATGCGCTAGATTCACAGTATACAATTTTGCCATCGCATCGACAGCTCCGAGGGCAAGGACGGTCACCAAAGCAAGGGGTGGCAGACAGCCATGCCTGCATTAGCAGTGGCACCATGAACCAGCGGTGCCTCATGGCAAAGCCTAAAATGAAAAAAAAAAAAAAAGCACAGTCAAGATACTACTTACTTCCCGATTACACAAATACACAAATTAATAGGGTATTACCTAAATAATGCTACTTAAGGGGATTTATTTAATTAAACTTGTATTCAATGTGTACATACAGCATTAGTCACAATAGTGGGCAAAAGTAAATTATACAGCAAGTGAGTTTGAAACACATATCCACTCTCCCTGACAGAGTATCTCTCTCACTTTTTTGGCCCGGATTCAATCATGATCCTATTAGGGCGCTGTGATGCATTGCAATGTGTTGAATCGTGAAATGTGCAAAATGATGTGCATCATATTGTGAGGTAGTTGACAATACCCTGCCCTAATTATTGAGCAGTTTCAAAGCAGAGATTAAGACGACTAATGAGAGAAGAAATATTGTAATTGTTCTGTGATTACAAACCCTTGAAATATTACATTTATACAGCAATATGATACCACACAGGACTCAATTAACAGTGGTGACTGTGTAAATCAATGCAGTCATGCCATGTTGTTTAATTCTTCTCTCTGGCAATGGCAAACATGCTATCAGAGCAAGCCAGTCCTCCAATAAGCTTGGACATGAGCCCACTACAGTATGAAAGGAAATGTCCTGAGAGATATGCCTCGGCCATCCTATTAGTCCCTAATTATAATCTAAATGATTGTCAGTCAAGCAAATCAGTTATATTTGCCTGGCTGCTCAGTGACTCTGCTGCCAGCCTTTGTCCGTCTTTCCTTAATACACAAAGGAAAACCTACTGTAGGTGTTGTTATTGTCAAAATAAATAGGGGGAGGTGGGGGAAGCGAGGCATTATATCAGCAGTGAGTTCCTGACTAAACATTGGCTCAAAGAGGTTAGAGGTCTGGGTAAAATACACATGTTCTTTTTGTGAAGGTCTTGGCCAAAGCCTGGACATTTTCCAATAATAGGATTTTATCAATTGTGCTGCATTTTTCTGGCCTTCATGCCGACACTGGGTTGCTATAAAAGGCTTTCAATTCTATCCCTTATGCATAAACGTTTACAAAGCTTGCTAGAAATGACATTCTAAAATGTTCCTAAAGCATTTTATGTCTGTACGAGATGAAGAATGCGGCTGTGAAAGCAAAATGACTCCAGATCCACCCAAACTACATTTTAAAACCATATGCAGAGAATAGAATGGTTTAGATTAATCAGTTCTATGTTACAGTCATTCTGCCAGATGTTCTCTGAGGTTGAAGAGGAGAAAATATTCATAAGGTACTCCATTTAACAGCATATCAGAACCACACATTTAAATGGCCATGTACTTTATTAATGTACCTCCTGTTTGTGGTTATAATATTAAAGTGGCTTTAAAAAATTACTTCCATTACACCTACAAATTGATGAAATCACTGCAAGACAACTGAACAACAAACCCTGTTCTCAAAATGCTAGATCTCAGATTTAACTACACATTTCCTAGCCATTTGTGCAATTAGTTTGCAATCAGCTGATAAGATTGAAAAAGCTGATAATCCGAAATGTCTTGATTTCAAATAGCATATCTCGTCTTATCACATCATGGCAAATCTAATAAACATCTGTTTGTGAGATGTTTTGTTTTTAGAAAAGTTTGAGCAATATAAAAAAATAAATAAAAAAAAAGCCAGTTGAATTTATATTTCTTATTTATTGCAATGGCCTTCTTATTTTTCTGCATGCGTGCAGGTTTCAGGGTTCAAGCTATTTTTGGAAGCCACTGATTGTGATAAAAAAAAAATCAAAACAAAGCAAGGTGCTGATATTCATGAGTGTACAGTTGCCAACAACTGATGCACAAGCAGGCTGCGGTACAATAAAGTAATTACGTCACTGGCTCCCATTCATACTAACCAGACAATCAGCCTGTATCAGCTTAATGACATTTGCTAATGAAATGATGCTGATAAAGTTAATGATCCAAAGAAAGTCTAATGAAAATTAATTTGTAGCAAACTTGCACTGCCACTTTTCCTATTTTAGATGCAACTACACCTTTTCGCCTCTTTGCACATACCCTTCACAGTGATGCTCCAAAATTTTTGCCAGGTTGGTTATTTTATGTTTGCTGTCAAATTCTCCCACTACAGTGCCGCAAAGCAGCAAGCATAGCTCATCATTTTACGAGCTGTGGAAGGCCATCTTGCTGCACATCGCTAACAAATAACAATCAGAGCAGGTCACATATCTGTCAAATAGCCCCTGTAAAATGATTGAAAGCACATCTATAATCAAGTACTCTAATGTGGCCATGAGAAGGTCTGCGGCTCACAGTTAATCTCACCTCTTAGTTAAATAATGAGTCTAGAAATCATGAGAAATATGTAAGGAATATAAAGAGTATGCACACTTTACCAAATGCGAAATGAAAAAGATTAAGATCTAAAGACGGTGTTAACATAGATCCAATGTATATTGGTTTTGTCCTCATTGTTTTCAGTGCACAAAATCCGTCGTGTCACCTTCCTTTGATGATGAATAAAATAACTCAAACAAACTACTTATGCAGACTGAACAGTTCATTAAACATGTTTTTTTTTTTATATATATTTACTGACATAACACAATGCATGCACATAATGTGCATCTTTCCCAACAGCACATGCAAGTATGATATTTACAAAAGATTATCAGCTATCTGTGTGCGATCTCACTATCAATAACGCACAGGCACACTGAGAAATTGCCTTGCTGCCAAAAATGAGGTTCAATTAGCATTCGAGTGTTAATCAATGAGTTGGCATCAATCTGCTCTTTAAATCACTGAGAGATGAAGAACAGAGATAGGCCGATAATCAGTCTGACCGATATTTTTACCAATATTCACACTTTTCAACTTAATTGGTTTTCAGGTGTGTGGATGAATGGCACCATTTAGTGGATCACAATTGAAGAGCACCTAACAACACCATTTATAACTAATATAATTATTTAATATATTGTTCGGACAGTCAGCTTTGTAGATAAGGACCATTCATTCTGGTCTGAGAAACAGGTTGCTTAGCAATTGGCCCTAAACCCTTATAATAGACCAAACCACAGATTGCAATGAATTTTACCATCATAACACGTTTGTTATCAAGTTTGATATAGATACGTATTTTTTAAATATTTGTAAATTATACATTAGACTAAATATTAAAACACTCATACAAAACATGTGTGATGTAGTACAATGATCATTTAGATATTATTGTAAAAGAAAAAAAAAAAACAATTCTAGATATTATTTATCAGACTCTTCAACATAAAAAAACTATGCCTACAGGTCATGAAAGCACTGAATAAACGACATCAGATAAACGAACAGACGGATACACTTGACCGTGCCTCACCATAACCAAACCACTGTGGGCTGAAGTGAACGCACGGTCAAATTTGAGCAATAAATTTGTGTGATTATCAAATGCACAATAAATCGATGCATGCAAATTAAGGGGAACATCCAATGAATGCATGCATAAATATGCATGAACATCTTGTGCTTTTATCAGAGTACATTCGGTCTCTAGTTTACTGCATGCACACCGTCTGAAGCCAATTCACATTACACTGCAAAATGAATAAAACTGCAGGGAATTTCTCCCCAATTTATCAACCCATAAACACCCACCGTGGTTTCCACGTTCACTTAGGACCGAGTGAGAATGCGCAAACTTACCCATCACCGCGTCTCAGTCAACTCCTGGCCACAGGTTTTACAGCTTTCTACCGCTTGAGACCCAACACGGCATGGCACGCGCTCTCTTCAGATGGTTCGGTTCTTTCACGAGCGCCCGCCTGTAGTCCTTCACCGCAGAGCAGGCGCGGGAAATCTTCAGTCTCTTCTGACTGACCGCTGACCATATCTTTCAATTCCCCTCAAAACTAAATTCTCATCATAAACATCCACTTGAACAGAAAGAATCCATTTTACGTCCTATAATTTTACCTCAAGTCACAAACAGAGCCGAAGACGCGCGATTCCAAATCCAAGTTATCTACCACAAGTCAAACTTATGGAAATCCCAGCAATCCCCTTCCGCCTCAGTATATTCCATCGCAGCATACTGCGCAAATACTGTCTTTCCCGAAAGGATGATGCGTACCGTAGATTAATCCGTGGATATTACAATATCAGTGAGAATTAGGATGTTTAGAAGATTTCAATGCAGTCCAAAATTACTGCGCTCATAGAATAATGTTTGGAAGTGTTACTGCATCGGGAATGTTTCTCCTCTCCTGTACAGTTCCCGACAGTACAGAGATGCAGCAGGATTGTGAGTGGTTAACCACAACCGCCTGTCGCACCATAACTTTGTCAGACAGCATCCGAATGCCCTCTTCTGGCGAACTGACATCTCCAGCAGCAATCTCTTCCCCTCTCGTTTCACTCTCACTCTATATTTCCACTGGAAAACGAGTGGGTGACACAACAAGTCTATTAGCTAACGTAAAAGAAGAAGAAACAACGATCCAGGCTGCTGATGAGAAATGTCCATTTCTCTACCCAACAAGACCTTATCAGAAATTTACAAATATTTAATCTTATATTCTTTTTTAAAGCTTTATATGGTTTAAGGAAATTTTAATTGATAACGTTCTGGTGCACGTAGACCTAACTAGTAATCGTCATGCGTCATGACGTGCGCAAGTAGTTTTGGCTGAAAATGCATGCAAAGTACAATTTCATATTTTTCTTTCTCTCAACTTAGTTTACAGCAGATTATTCATGGATGATTATTAATGGATGATTTACCTGTGATCTGTGATGGCCACATAGGATGGTCGGAAATGTAGTTTACTCACACAGCCAAAAAGATAATTAGCATTTAGCAGGGTCCCCTAATATATATATATTTATTTATTTATTTATTTTTTCTCTCCACATTTGGTAACATTGATCTGCAAGAATTCTAAGGTAAATTTCTTAGCTGTGTTTTAAAAATGTCAAGCTGCAAAAAAGCATAAAATATTCCATTCTTGTCCAGATGTTTTGTCTAAATATATAATGTGATTAATTATATAATTAATTGTCTGAGATTATTTTTTATTTGATACAGGCTCACCTAAAGTCCCTGGGTTTGATTGGCATTGCTCTTATGAATTCCACAATGCCAGTCTAATCAATTATTATGGGCTCTCACATGGACTGGAATCTGATTGGCTGTGGTTGTCCTCCTTGCAAAGGAAACGTTTGAGTGGCACTGCTATTTCCTGCTTCATCATTAGCGCAACCCTGCAATTTCTGTCCATCAAGTGTCCCCTTCAAACTAACAAGCCAGTTAACAAAAGCATTTAACCTCTCAAGGCTGTGAACTGATTGAGCAAAGCCAATTACTTAGAAGCTGACCATCTTATAAACTAATTATTATATAATATGTGAATGCCTGAATAAGTGAAAATGTTATTGCTAAGAATGAAAGAGGCTTGTGTTTCTAACATTTCCTGCCTGTCTTTAAAGAGAACAGCTTATCCCTGTGCACCGAGTCTCAGCAATTGTACAATTGCCTGGAAATCGAGGCCAGACAGCTGCAGTCTTTAACAAAAGTTCAGAAAAAGGTCATGGCAGGAGAAAGTGTGTTCCCGGCTACGGTGGTTTATCTATCACAGGACCACAAATATTTTTTTTTTTTCAGGTTTGGGTGGATGTCCTCATCACTGTTTAACTCTTGCTTAAAGGAATAGTTTACAAAAAATTAATAATTGCTAAAAAATGACCCTCAAGCCATCCAAAACATCACTTGCCTACTAATGGATCCTTTGTAATGGATGGGTGCCGTCAGAATGAGAGTCCAAACAGGTGCTAAAACATCACAATAATTCACACGTAATCCACACCACTCCAGTCCATCAGTTAACATCTCACAAAATAAAAACTAATTTGTGTATGTAAGAAACAAATAAATTATTGAGACATTTTAACTGTAGTTTTGGCTGCAAAATCCATAATCCATAATGCTTACTTCAGTGAAAAAGTCAATCCTCTGTTATCCTCTCATATCAGAATCCACCAAAATATTTGTTTAGAACTGTTTGAGACTAACAAGATGTTAATTGATAGACTGGAGCTGTTTGGTCCCATTCTGACGGCACCCACTCACTGCAAATGATCCATTGGTCAGCAAGTGATGTGCGGCTATATCTGTTCCAGGAAGAAACAAATTCACATTTTGGATGGCCTGATGGTGAGTAAATATATTTTTTTGGAGAATTAAGTATTCAGATTGTTTTCAGCAGTTGGCTACACGATTAATAGACAGTAAATAATAAGGTTGCAGGTCTCACGCTTACAATATAAATCCATTGGTTGTTTTTTGCCTGTTTTTTTTTTTTTTTTTTTTGTGCTCAGCAAGCGACAAAGGAATCTACTAATTTGCATACATTTTTATAAACACTAAATCCTTACTCTGATCAGTTGTTGAGCTAGCTGTCATTGCGTAAGTAGGTATAATTGTCAGTTGCACATTTCGATTCACCGCTGTGAATATTACCAGAGGCTGAGAGTTCCACCTGGGCTCAGCACTTTTTCAGAAATTGAGCTTGACACTTCGGTCTGTAATGCGAAAACATCATTCCCTGGAACTCTTACTTACATACCTACTGGACTCCAATTTGGCTGATGTGCCGCTCCTTGGCCAGGGTTCAACGAGCAGAGGCAATCCTGCTGACAGCGGTGAAACAATTAATGCCCTGTGAAGTTATGATGCTGGCAGCTGCCCTTGTCCCATGTAGTGCTTTCACTCTGGTGTCAGAGCTATCTTTCTTTTTGCTGCTTCACGTGCTGACATTATAGTTAGATATCTGCCTTGGATTACATCATGAGGAGGAGGAAACATCAAGCCAAATGCAGGGCATCTGTGATACTCAAGTGTTATTACCATTTTAAAGTATTGACTTAATGTCCAAGAAAACCAATATACTGTACACAGGAACAGCAAGT
>JAUMHP010000059.1:5036911-5049415 GCA_032361065.1 Enteromius trimaculatus
CAGGGCTCCCAATTGAATGACCCCAGTCTGTCGTCACGACATAACGTCATAGTGACTGACAGACAAGGGAACTACTCCTTTATTGGGGGTGTCTTGCTAATTGCCTTTAATTTCCACCTGTTGTCTATTCCATTTGCACAACAGCATGTGAAACTGATTGTCAATCAGTTTTGCTTCCTAAGTGGGCAGTTTGATTTCACAGGAGTGTGAATGACTTGGAGTTACATTGTGTTGTTTAAGTGTTCACTTTTTTTTTTGAGCAGTGTATATAATATATAATCAATGTTTACTATTTACTGAAAAAAAATGTCTGTTGAAAGATTTAGGTAACAAAAGTACAGGTTCCGAGCAATACGGCGTTGAGTAAATAATGACCATTTTCATTTTTGTGTGGATCTCTTTTATAAAATTATTTTACCTGTCAGAGATGTGTGGTTATTTATAAAACAAGTCCAAGTTATTGAATTTATATGGCACAACCTTAAAGATATATCAAAGGTAATGTGTTTTTTTTTATTTTTTATTAAACAGTGAGAATATAAGCTAACGAATCAAAACCACGACAGCTGAAAGCACTAAAGGAATGAATTTTTTATAAGAGCACTTGATTCCTCTATTCACATACATGTACACATGTATTTGATAAAGTGAGTGTTTCAACACAAGATCCTTGTTCATATCTAGATGTAGAGTAGCAGCTCACTGCCAGTATTTTGGGAGATATAATGTCACACGTTCAGGGCTCAACACACAGTGTGCGAGTTTATCTCATGTGTAGATGAAGTCACTCAGCCTTTATCCATCTGCCCATCAGAGCACCAAATCTCCCGCACGCCCTCACTCTTCATGACACTTTCTCAGAGGAGGTACAGCCTCTGGGAAGATGCCCTAGAGACCTTGATCCCTTTTCCGCCTGAATATCCGTTTCCTTTCCTTGTGTCTGCCTCAATCTCCCTCCATTTTTCTCCAGAGCTTGAGAGCAGCTCCTCTGAGACTCATTACATGCTTTTTCATATTTAAACTCTGGCTTCTTGCCTAGTTCTCCTTGATGTTCTTTACCATGGAGATTGACATCACTCATTCCAGAACCTCTCCACTCGGTGTCTTTCAATCATGAGATCTGTATTACATACAGTGCTGTATTACATACATACATCTTGGGTGCTTCGTTATCATAAGTCTCAGTCATATTGAGGGCTAATCTTGAAAGGCTGCTTGCGTGGCCTTCCAAGAAGTAATTTGTGCACAATTTATCTGAACTTATTTATTGCGGTACAAATGCAGGCAAAACATTTCGGGTTTGATTAAAAAGAAACATGCAAGGTTTGCAAGACATGCTTTCATTTAGTCTGCTTTCATTCTATGCAAAAGTTCAACAGCACAAGTGTGTAAATAAAAAAGAGCCTCTGTTACCAGTTAGAAAATATCCCTTTAGAACTAGTAACAAAGGAATGCTGAGTTGCTTCATTAAAAACATTTAATGAATTATTAGTGTATTAGAAACGTGGTATGATGCGCTTGCATCTAAAACAAGCATTCTTCATCTCAATCTCATATTCAAAATAAAATTAAAGTTAAAATATAATGTTATGAGATTTTGTCCTCCCTCAACACCGCTCTGGAAGAAATAATAGTATTCGTTCTTGAACAAATAATAGATTAATCTGACCAAAGATTGTTCATTAGATTTACCCCAAACAAATAATATATCATGTTTAACCAGAGAAATTAGAGCCAGTGGTAAATTCCAGAAGATATGGCCAAGATAAGGTTGCTCTCTGCGGGTTCATTTGCGCTGAATGGCTGCTGACACATGGAGTTCACAACACTATTTTTTCAAATGGATCTTTATTTAAAAAAGACTCAACAAGTGTATTCTGACCTAATACAAACAAACAAAAAACATAATTCTGTGAGACAAAAACGGTATTATTTATAACAGTATTTTGGCATCAGCCATGACACTCGCTATGAGAAATACCACAAGTGGAGTGATACAAACGTGATACAGAAATGTGTTATCACTAGAATATTACACTGCTGCAAGGCTGTCAGCCAATCAGATTTGAGTACCAGAAAGGACATATGTAATATATTGTAGGACCTGATAGCAGTTGAAAGACAAGCCTCAAAAGAACAAGATTCCAGAAGAATCTTGAGTTCTCCTCCTAACTGATCAATGACCATCCTTTCCTCTGATGAGACCTTCAGCTGTTTTCACCTTGGAGTGGTAACACAAATAACTCCTTTCTCACTGAATGGTGCGACTGAAAGTTAACGATAAGCTAAACCTCTGCTTGGTGATTTCTCTCTGGTCGTGATTCTAGAATTAGTAGCAAGTACTTCGGACTTTCAATGAGACAATTGCTTTCCATTCTCAGATTCGATGGCAACGAATTAAGGCAAAACTAGTAAAATACACTAAATTGTGCTAAACGCTGGATAGATCAATAGGTCAATAGAGTGTTATTTCGAATCAGGATAATCATATCAACTCGAATCTTTGATATTCATTTACCTAGATAAAACAAAAGAGCTAATTAAAAAAAAAAGTAAATTAAATGTAAGAAAATACCCCTGACTTCTTACAATATACTGTATACAGACAAGCATATTTTTTTTTATCATTTTGTATAATAATATATCATAAACAGCCAAACTTCTCACAGCACTACAGATATTTATCTGCTTAAAAAAAAGGATCATCAGTTGATGGGGTGCTTGACTCTAACAAGATCTGAATAAACGAATAAGAGTCAAAATATTGCCACACTCTGATGCGCCTGAAAGCACACAGCATCATCTCTCATCACCTCCAAGTCACATATCCACTGCAACACTCTATGCATTTATCTGGAGGGATGTGGTGAAGGATTTAGGGGAGAAAGTATATTGTCATACTCAACCATTCGATAGCCAATGTTAATCTGATCAAGATTATCTTGAGTAGTCAATGGCTTCTGTAGCCTTTGACAAAGGCAAGGAACAAGAAGTCCCATGAGAATTTAAAGGTACAGTTCAACCAAAATTTTTAATTCTGTCATCCTTGACTTACCCTCAAGTTGTTTCAAACTAAGAAAGTAAGAAAGTTTGAACACACACACACACACACACACACACACACACAAATATAGAAGAATGGTATGGTAAAACTACTATGGAAGTCAATGGCTGTCATGTATGATTAATTTTTGGGTAAACTATCCCTTTTATGGAAGGTTAATGATACAGGTAAAATATCTCTTTTTTTAATGCTGTTTTTTGTTGTTGTTGTTCTATTCTAGATTCTATTCTATTCTACAAACCAACTCACAGAAATAAAGATATTAGGTGCGTTCGAGATGCACTACACTAGCCTGCCACCGGCTGGCAAGAGCAGCCCCTTGCAGTTGGGGGAGGAGTAAAGAGACGGACGTCAGGTCGTTTCAGTAGTGACTTTTATGTAATGCAATATGATGTTTATTATTTGTATGTTTGTTTTGTAGTTAGCTATAGGACATTCAAATATAAGAACATGCATAAAAAAATGGCCTCTGGTTGACCAGTTTTTTACACTTACAATAAGAATATATATATACAAATACTATAAAAGAATATATATTTACCATATCGCATAATCTTCTTTTTCATGATTAATGTTTTGTTTGAATATAAGATATTCGATATAAAGATTTATTACATACAGGAACCTTTTTATGAAAAAACACGCAGCACACATCGTGCTTGTAGGCACATAATCTGACCAATGAGAATAAAGTGTGTCGTCATCAAGGCTTTCCCAGACGATTTTGAACAACTGCAACGCCTGACCTGTGCGACTGCTCTCGTTTTGCTCTCACGGTAATTTGATGGCACATGTGATCAAAAGGCGGCGCCGATCAAAGTCGGACAAATGATCTTACCAGAATGCACTGTTTTGTAAGGCGGCAGACAATTTCTTGTGGCGCCGCATGAAGTCGAACGCACCTATTCTTTCCCAGGTAAATGGACTAAAAACATTGATGATGCCACGCTCCTCACAGTCTGCTGAGCCTGGATCAGCCCACTGATCCCAGCACAGTCAGCGGCACCTGCTCCGATCTCCAGTCGGTTAATTAGAATCCCCTGTTGATACTTACCTGCACAGGTTAAAAGCCTGTCGTGCCAGTAGCTCAAAAACAACAACAACAAAGGTTCCCTTTCCTCATGTCACACAGGATTCCTTGCCTCCCTGAGACTGAGATCGCAAAATGATGAAGGCTTTGATACTCACCTGCACCAAGCACTTTTGATCCTGGCTAGCGACCTAACGTAAGAGAAAGTTCTCATGCCTACCTGTGATACTCACCTTGCTTACTTAGCTGAGCCGTAGCACCACACAGAGGACAACAACGGTCAAGGAGATCTTCCACAGACCGTACTCTTGGGATTCCGCCTGACATAAGCACTTATCCTGACACCCAGCTTGTACGCTCACCTTTATGTCCCTCAGTGATTCTCAGCTGTTTGGGGATCAGAAGATCGCACCAGAACTTAGTTTCAGTTCCATAGTATTGCTTAAGCTTGATGTTTGATTTCAGTGAATGCGATGTGGAGATCGCCCACTTGGAGGCTCACCTGTATAGCAATCTGACCAATCTGACCTTTCTATAAATGTTCCTCCAATGCCACCCACTATAATAGCACTATATAGCATACCAACTATAATAGCAAATCATAGTTCATGTCTCTGCAGTGAGCCCTCCGATATATGTCCTATCACAATTTCAATATACATTGCAATCAAGTCATGTTTTTCTCAATCTTGTAGAACAGCAAGTTGTAATAAACATCTAGAAACTCGATATCAAACCTTTTATGTGTCCAATACAAACAAAAACAAATCTTGCATACTGATTTGAATTTGTCTTACAGTTGTCCGCATGCTTCTTTCCATATTTCTTGATCAGGGTAAATATGTGAATACTTAGTGTCTTGCAAGCTATGGCAATCTCATTATGCTTATAAGATTGAATGCAGTGAGCCGTGAGGTAACCTAAATATTAAAACCTACCGGACTCATCCATTTCCTGAAAGCTACTAAAAGGGTTCAGAGCAGGAGTTCGGCTTCAGGGATGGGTCATTAATTCAATTGGGATGCCACATTTTTGAGCTCAGGTGATCCTCGCAGAAATCTCCCAGCTTTTAACACAGACAGTTTGTTTCACGATATTACTATTGTTTATATGCTGCATATCCCTCCAGCAAGAAACCCACATCTGTTCAGCTTCACGTTTTTTGTTGTTGTGCGCACAACGCTGATCTCTTGGAGTGTGTAGTCAAGTGCTAGATTACAGACAGACAGATGATGCCAGGATTAAAAAAAGGTCTCTTTGAACCAAATGTTAGAGGGGGTGGTGGGGGGGGGTCACAAAAGTGGGTTGAAGTATGGTTAAGGGCAATATGATTATAAAATGCTGTTGTGTTGTGTTCTTTTGTTGTTTTTGATAATGGCGCAAATGTATCATGTATTTTTGCATAAAAAATCAGTGAATGTGATTCCATTATTCATGGGGAATTAAGCAAATGTCTAGTATCTGTGTAAAATGCGTCCCTAGAGATGCAGACAGACAAAACCAGAGGCATGACACACACACATGCACACACACATAGACCGAATCCTCGTTTTTTAAATCGCAGCAGGATCCCACTCTTCTAGTGTAGCGCTAATAAAATATGGTGCTGCTCTGGACAGGATTTATGAGCTCAATCAATTTCCTTCAGCCTGATCTTCATCTTGTCCCTAGGTTTCTTTCTCAAGAGCCTTATCAATTATATGTAGCCGAGGGAGGCTCTATCGCTTGTGTAGGTGTAGTTGGTGTTGTAAAGCAGCTTGGATAATGGACACCTTTGGCGATAGAGGATGCCATTTTGGGCTGGCCAATGGGATATGTGAGGTACTAATTTCAGAGAAGAATGAAAATTACTTTTCAATTAAAAATTCAAAACAGTGAAGCCTCTTTTCTACCTATGAGCCTAAAATCAAACTGGGTGTTGAAGTCATATGAGAAGCTTTTAAGCTATTTGATTTCTCATCCTTTCCAAAAAAATATCTTACCATGCAGATAAGAGGTTCTGGTTTATCATAGCATAACCGTTTCGCTCTATTGTTTATTACACCCCAGCATCGATTATTAGTTATCACGTATGCATGAGCAAACTCTGTTGCCAGTAGGAAATGGAAACCTGAAACAAGCATTTCTTTTGATGTCTGTATCACACCCAAAAGCCCTTACCTGATTGTACAGTGGTTGCTCATTCATTAAAAGTAATCAATCTGGGTACACTCTAATGAATACAGCTGTGGCCAAGACATTTAAGTCCCCCAAAGTTATTACTCACGTTAAATGCTTTGCATCTTTAAATCATGTGGACAACATTAATAAACATTTCCTGCTGTTTGCTGAGGCGGTGGATATGAAGACTGTGATTTCCCAAAAGTGTAAACAGACGGTAAAGACTCTGAGCGATGTTTCGGTCTAACATCAACATGGATTCTAGGATCATCTTCTGGTTGAAATTCAATGGAAATGTTCTGTGATTGGCAAAATGCTAAACAGTGGTGGACTTAATGAGATAAAGAGGCATTATTAGATGTAAAAAAATATATATACATTTTTTTATAGCTCAGTACCATATCATTATGTTCTCTCAAATATGATCTAGCCCAGTTACACATTGAAATACAAAGCCACTAGCACATCTTACCCTGAAGCAGGCTATGGTTTACATTAAGGAAATCACTATCGTGGAGTGCCTCCGAGTAGAAATTGCGATCACGGTCCGCAGCCGTACAAATCACGTTCCGATTAGCCTTTTGAACTACATCATAAATGTATTTGCCATACTGTACATCTTGGTTTATCAACTGTAACATACTGTAAAAGCTATATGACTCTCATGAGAGAATCTGTGATCTTACAGGAGCACTGTGATTGTCAGTGGCCTCGTACCTACAGCATGCCTTGCTAATAAACAACTATAACACACTGGGTGATATTGCTTTAGAATACTCATTTTACTTTTAAAAGTTTTTAGCATAAAACTGCTTATCACTTTTATCATGTGCATATTAATGAGATGGTGATATATGAGATGAGATATATTTACATGGTAAATATATGGTAATGACAAAAAAGACTAATGCAGCTGACACATCTCCTGTATGTGCTCCCCAAAATCGGCAAACAGTTTTAACATGTTTTGGCAGATGCAAGCTCTAAAAGTTGAGGAAGTTTATTACTTCTGTCTGGATTCATATTCAGAGCATTTCTCTCTCTCTGTCGCCATAGAAATAGTTGAGAATGAGACAGAGTGGATGTGAAGTGTGGGTCCTGGCTCTGAGCCAAATCTGTGCCCAATGTCTGCATCTGGGATGACAAGAGTACATGAGGCTTTCGTCATGTGAGCCTGTCGCTAATGCATAAAGGCATTGGTAGTAGCAGTTCATACCGTTTTATGACAATGTGAAAGGGGACTTTAGGTAAGTGCTTACTCAAGACTTTTTCCAATGTAAAATTCTCTTTAACTATCATTTTCATGCAATATTTCATAGTTACTGCAGTTATTGTAAACCTCTACTTAAAGGAATAGTTCACTCCAAATTGAAACTTGCTCACCATTTATTCAGTTTTGTATTTTCCTCACCATGTCGTACCAAAACCATAGTTTTTTTTTGATCTGTTCTCATGAACGAATTTCAAAAATGTCAAAGTAGAAGTTGGGTGAATAAAGTACATGTTTTTGTTTTCTTTGCATGCAAAAAGTTTTGTCATTGTTTTGAAGTCGTGTTTTAGAAGAGGCATTTTAATTAAAAGTGAAATTAAAAAGTTTTTTAATTGCAACGGCCAATTTTTTTGTACTTGTACATGCAGCTAATCTAATTTCTTCACAATGTTAAGGTTTTGATTATTGCACATATATATCCACAGGGGGGGGGAAAGCAATGTATTCATTTTGTTTTTTGAGGTACGTCTGAGAAATCATTAGAATATTCCTCAGTGCTTTCTGTACTGCAAGAAAGAATGACACTTCTGTGAAATTATGGTTGGACACTTTCCATGTTGGTCAGACAGACCTCTCCTTTTTAAGAGGTTGATTCTTGAATAGACAAAGCAGCAAACTGTACCAGACTCTATGGCAACTCTCAAAAGTGTTTTTTAAAAGGACTTTGTTAGCAAGGTTATTTTGAAGCGTAAAAATGAAGCAGATACTGATGCAAGAATTGAGTTGGTCAGGCAAGCTACCCTCCCTGTCCCCTACCACAGACGGGAATAGGCTAGCATATACAAAATGAATAATGGAAATGCAAATGGAAGGCCTCACACGGAGGACGTGATGCTGAGAGGGGCGCTGACTCAGCCAAACTCTCTGAGAAGCAGATGAGCAACAGCAGCAGAGACTGGCGTTAGCATCCATATCTGCCCGGGGACAGAAGACTTACTGTGCACAGGGGGCTTCTCGCATGGGTGGGAAACGACCTGTCTGCACCGAGCTGACACTCATTCCATCTTCAAGACCAACACAGGCTTGTTTTCTCAATAATGTGCTTTTGCAGCTGAGTGCTTTGAGTCCAAATAAGGGTGGAGTCTTTAACAAAAGTTGTGCACTTATTACTTATTACAGCTGGTAAGATACAGTACATCCATTGATCATGTGTCTTTGAAAGGTACTACTGTTTGCAGTGGTTCTTACATATATGTGTGTTCACAAAGTAGCATTTCATGGAGTTCAAATATCAAAAAGTCAAATATCTTTGTGAGAGAACACAAATACTTAAAATACTTTTTTTACCCCGAATTTCTTCTCGACTCTTTAGGGCCTCTTTACAATTCTGCTCATTAATGTCTAAATGTCTAATAACAACAACTGATTAAATTAAAAAATCATAAATGCAGAAGATAGAAATGAGTCAACATTTTCAGGTCTTACTGTCACATACATCATGCTTAACCTTTCTTTAAAAGGAAATTCTTCTAAGCTTTCGGTTTTCAGAGAAGTCAGTTGAAGAAGTGACCTTCGCTTTTTCGCTTTGTCGGAATGGGGAATTGTTTTTCTGCACTCATGTTTGCACCCAGAATCCAGTTTTCTCTGGACCTGGTGTTATTTTATTTATCACATCAACAGAAATAACCTTTTTTTGTTTGTTAGGTGGGAGGAATGATTCGGATTCATCTGACTTGAAGAGTTGTTCAAAGAACCAGTAGAAAAAGCAGCTTCACTTTTTCTCCACACATATAGTATAAAACCCTATTCAGCCAGTGATTGTTACATGAAGACCTTGAGCTAATCAGCATTTACAGGTGCTAATCTGTGATCTTTTTTTTTTTTTTATAGCTGTTTGAATCACAAAGTCTCAGTTTAGTTGTCCTTCCCCCTGGAGAAAATTCAACTTTCAAGTTTAATGAGAGTAAGTTTATAAAGTTTTATGTGATTATTTATGACCTTTTGAAAATCAAAAGTATTGGCTATGCTTTGGCATCTTCAATGTACCTATTTTTAACTAAGGTATTTTTACAGTAGCAGATACTATCCTTTGACTTTTTTTGTAAACCACTCTAACTTTTCAGGTGGAAATTTTAAACAATAATAAATTCCAGTTAATCAATTCTGATCTAGTTTATAATTGCATGTGTACGCATCGTTGTATGAATAAAGTTACGTCACAGCTCCCTCGTCCCAACATTAATTACTTTCCTTCCGAATGCATTGGTTTTATCACAGAGAACCCATTCAAATGCCCTTTTACAGATGTCAGCCTATAAACAATTACCATTCAAAAAAAGTCTCCTGTGCTCATTTCCCAACAATTTAATCAAATTTGCCACAGTTCCACAGCAATCACACAAAAGCAGTCTCTCTTTCAGAGTTCACCTTTGAACATTGCAGACAAGCTAACTACGGTGGTCGGTCCAAAAAAGAGATGCAGAGCGCTTCAGTTGCTACCCCTACTGAGAAGAGAATGGTATAGTGCTGTTGGGTTTGCTGGTGATTAATGGACTGTGTTGTTACACTGTGAGAGTCAGATAATGAAGGAAGCAATGCCCTTTGTGTCTGAGTCTGTGTACCAGCCTTTATCTGCTTTAGATTTAATGATCAGTCACCAGACTTCCAAATAGATGCAGTTAAAGCAATCAGTATGGACTTAAACTGCCTTATTTCCCCTGCTTCCTACTTGTTAAAGAATATGTGTCTGTTTGGCATGTAAATAAATGCAACTGATTAACATGGAGCTAGGTTGTGTGGTACGATGGCTTTAACATGTGATTTGTTGAATGTGTTATTTAAACACCTTTACCAAATTGAATTAATTGGTTTAACAAAAGAAAAGTCATATGCACTCATTGTATGATGGAATTTAGTCATATTAAACATATTAATCAGCCTGGAATCATAAAAATATTTACTTCTACACCTTTTGTGCAACACGGTTTTTACATACTTTACTGTACATTTCACCGCAGTTTCAAAGAGAAATGTCCACTGAGTGGCGCTTAAACATCCATGAACACTGGCAAGTTTTTAGGTAGGCTACGTATTGTGATGGTTCAGAATTAAAATATCCGGGGACTGTAACTAAGGCTCTATCATGCTGAAAATATGCCCTACACAAAATCCAGCCCTAAACCTATAAGGATAGTGCTAACAAATGCAAAACTGATATAAAACGGCATTTTTTTTTTTTAATGCAACCGTGCCATTTCAAGTTCCTTTTATGCAGATTTGAACTGTTTTGTCAAACCATAGTTGCACAGTATTTGAACCAGAGCTCCTTGCCTCTCCAGTACATCTCTGTACTCCTTGAGCTACTGATTAAAAACCTACTGTCTATGAAAACCCTTAGATATTGTCATGCTGTCATGTTTCACTGATCCCAGCTCAGCTGTCTACTCACAGCCACCAAAGTCTTAACGAGCACCACCTGAAGTAATGAAGCTCACTGCATTTAAGCAGCACTCACTAGAGAGTAGATAGCTGAGCTCAAGGTAACAACGCTCATGTTTACCCAGCTACAGTTCCTCTGCCTTCACCAGGAGAAGTGATGTTCCTCACCATGCCGTGTCTGCCTGTCACAGCCTCACTTACCTGCACCGAGCAACTTGAATCCTGAAGTCTGCCTGGCCGTAAGAGACTTACCTGGGTTACTTACCTGTGTTTAAGGGACCGTGTACGGAGAAAGAGAGAGCGATCTGGAGATCGCTCACAAGACCAGATACTAATCCAAAGGAACCTTTATGTTGAATTCCTCATCCCAATCTTGTGTTACAGCTTCCCTATTAAATGTCAAAATAAACCTATGTTCCTTTATCTCTATCCTAACTCCTGTGTGTAATATCTGAGCATTACAGATATGAAGGTGTATATATGTGATGCTAACATTCAAAAGGATCAGTTGTCAAATCTCTCAACATATTAATATTGTTTTAAAGTCATAACATGATACTCTTTTAATAATTTAGTTATTGTGTAAAAAGGTTTATTAATTGAAACTAAATTCATGTAAAAAATAATTTTTGTCTTGCTAAAAAGTGCACCCAGGTACAAATATGCCACGAGATGAGGTAGATATTCATGCAGAGTTCTGGCATGAAACTCTAGATGGTGCAGTCCGATAGATCTAACTCAGTCTAACTCCTAATGACATCATCACATGGCACAGCTGATTGGTTCTCTCCTTTATTGGTAGCCAATGAGTTAGCTTCTCAGCATTTAAATATATGACTAGTTCTTGCTGTAGCAGTTTTGCGGCGTGCCTTAGGCACCCTCTACCTTCCCGCAACCCGGTATCACGCCAAGACGTGACATTATCACGTTGGTCCACTTCGAAAAACGTGTAGCTGTCACGGTTTAGCCTCCTCAGGCGTGAAACTTACACGTTTTGTGTTAACATGTTTCGTTGAAAATTCCGTGATGGGCTCACGTAACAGATTACAATGCAAGTCAGTGACAGGCATCAGCCGTGATCATCCGTGACCACGGATAACCGAATTAATTTGATATAAAATGTATACTTCATTGTAACACCTAGCCCCACCTTTATCCTAAACCTACCCACTTCTGAACAATATAAAACACACAGACAATAAAAGCACAATCACAGGTATTTATTGCAAAAACTGACCATAAGCAGTAAAAAAGTCCTTCAAGTCCTTCTAAAGCAATACGATGTCTTTATGCAAAGAAAAGAGTAAAATACAATCGCTTTAATCGCTGAAATTACCCCACTCCGTTATCGCGTTCACATCTTATTCAAAAGACACTCTCGTTCTGCAGAATGACGCAAATCGATCACCAGACACTCAAGAGCCAATAACAATATCAATCCTTTTGTCTCGGAAGAATTAGAATATGAATCCTTTTTAATAAATAATGTTGGTAGTTGTCTCTGCTGGTTTATCTTGTGTTATCTAGGTGCTGGGTTACGTGCTCGCGAATGTATTAATAAAGTCATATAAATAAAACTGTTGTGACCGTTTACAGTGAAAA
>JAUMHP010000059.1:5061564-5071565 GCA_032361065.1 Enteromius trimaculatus
AAACAATGTCTCCTATGAACTACAGCTCCCACCACAGTACCGGATTGCACCTACCTTCCATGTTTCACTCTTAAAACCACACATTTACCTGTGTGAACTTATCTGCAATGTTATACGATCTGTTTGTGGATACTTAACTGTTCTACTTATCTGCACTACTATACCTGTTGACAAAGTCAAATCCTGTTCTTTCAACGAATATTCACCTGTGAATGAAAGCTTATTGTTTATTGAGAATAAATAAAAGAACTTTGATTTTACTCAGTTGCCCTGTGATCTCTGAGCGTGACAGGTAGGTTCACAAAAGTCTCTGCTGTACAATCCAAAGAAGTTAGACTAAAATGATCCAGGACCTTATTAAACTTAATCCTCTCTTCCCTAAAGTTAGTATGGTTCAAGGCCGCAGGTGCTACTATAAGGAACAGCACAAAGTTTGCTGAAATTATTCCCATTGTTGTATACTGAATGGAATAACAATGTTGTCTAAGTTAACAAACGTAAAGTGCAAACCACCTAAGTTTGACTTTAAATTATTTACAAAATAGTTCAAAACATTTCTCTGCATCCTCTATGGAAGAACATTGTCTCATTTCCCTGCTTTGTCATAACTGCATTTTTCATGACCTGTGGAGGTGCAAGTCGGTGCTCTAGTTTTGCATGTAAGATGTCATCCATCACAGTGTCCGATAGTTGGAGGTTATGTAGTCTATAAAGGGTAAGACTGTAGCAGCTGGTTGAAAGAGAGGTCATTGCCAGGCAGAGCAGGTGCTATTGCTGCACTGAGGGGGTTTGTTCTGCCCTTTAGAAGAGCAGCTTCCTATGAGACTGACCTTTGACATGATTCTACATAAGCTACTCAGAGCGCTGGAGCTCGCCTTTGTTTTTCCTGACTAATCTGAAATCCTTGTCATATAACAGATATTTATCTGCTTATATGCAATATTATAGGATTCAGTTGCAAAAAAGGGAATGAGGGTCAATGACAAAGTGTCTATGACCGTTTATGAAACAAGTTTTTATAGATGCAATCTTTGTATTCGTGTTTGTTTCATATAATATGGTTTTAAACTTTTATACCAGATTAATGATTTTTAAAATGGCATATGGTGTAACCATCAATTAAAGCATAATAACATATTTTCCATGCACCTTGAATATGCATGTATGCACATGTTAATCATTATACACAGGAAAGGAAAGAAAATAACTAGAGATTTATTTTTTTATGTATTTCTTTGCTAAATGTACTGCAGCAATACTTTGCAGCAAAACTTTTAAAAAATTGTTAAAAAGCTTTAATAAAATAATATAATATTATAATATAATTGTTATGAATTCATATATCCATTGGATTGTATGATATTTTTAGAGACTTACTGGCCTTTAAACAAGGTCCTATGACATCATTTTCAGTTTTATGTTAGGCACATCACATTACTTGATTTGGCAAAAAATAGTCAAAGATTATGACAAATTACTTTTGTTCATTTATTATAATATAAGTCACTTGTGTTTAACATTTTTTTTTTTTAAAGTCTAAAATAATGTTATAACATAAATTAAGCCACAGAAGAGGTGCAATCAATGTATGTAAATGTTTTTCTGTATTTTTTACATTTTTGGTTGTACACAATAAAAAGCAATTTGGGCATTCTACTAAATACATAATTTCATGCATCACAAAACCACAAATTGTCGATGAATAGATGATTGCTGTTCCTTTTACTCCGATGTATTTCTTTGTGTTGCTTTGAAAATCGTTTATGTGTTTGTTTGTGTTCATCTTGAGAGTAGGATATTTATTCACTTTGTGGTGAATTGCACACCCAGAAATAGATCCAGCTCAGCCTGAAATTGCTTAACGGCACCTCAGTTTGGGATTTGCTGACAGCATACAGCAGGCCATTCTGAATAATTTATGTCATACAGTCCATTGTGCACCGAATGCGTAACGAAAGGTTGAGGTTTATAGGCTATAAAACAGAGAAACCCAGTAAGAAAATGATCAGAGTAAAAGAGGGCAAAGATTCGTTGGGGTCGTTTCAGGAAATTCTCGCAAATTGGCTCCAAGTCCAGGAAAAAATGAGAGTCATGACTCAAAAAAGTTGCAGCCGCCCACTTTCATCACATGCACCGCAGTGGTGCTGACCTTGTTGGAAACAGCACACACTTGCATGGCCTTGAATTAATTCAAACCGTGGCCTCAGCTCCTCTGTTGCTTATTTGGGTGGCGGATTTGTACAGATATTGTCCTGCGTAAGTGTTTTTTTAGTCGAACCAGTAACCTCTCTCAAGCACAGGGGAGCTTTATTCCCTTTCCGTTTAATTGCCCTTAGCAGGTTGCTGACTTCTCAAAAACTCTAAACCACCATGTACTACACGGGAAGTTATGTATTAGTCATGAGACAGGACTCTCAGAAGGGGCTCGCTGGCTAGGCATCAGGTGGGCAACCTGGGTCTGGGTGTCATCATTAAGCAAGCTCATATCTCAAGTGTATGTGTTTTGAGTCCCTGGTTCCCTCAACCGTCCGCAAAAGTGTTGCTTGCAATAGACACTTACATGGATAGCAGCAGCCTCATGGATACACATGGGGAAATCATTGCTACTGTATGTAGGACTGGGTGGTCACATTTTCTAATGATTTATTTAAGAACAATTGATCAAAATGCACTTGAATACACCTCTTCTGTGAGGAATCAGGTTTGCCTTTACATAAGATTTACAAAGATTTACAAAGATTCTTTACATTTTGATATATTTTGGGGCATAAAGAAAAAAAATGTCAATCATAAATGGTGGTATAGCTGTCCTGATATCATGATTAGTAGTTTGATATAGCGGTAAAGGTTTGCTAAAAGGCGGATTCGAAAGTGCATGACACCTTCTTCACCATCTGCACCACACAATTGTTGACACAGTCTTTTTAAATTTTGACTAGTCCAATCACACCTTGGTGGGCGGAGTTAGTGTAAATAGCCAACAAGGAAGGTTTTGTAAGACAAAAGTTGTAAAAGTTTCTTAAAAACAATTCCATGTTAAGAATGCTGCAATTCTTGAAGAAGAACAATTCTTACTAGTATTATCATGCTTAATTTCAACCCAATAAATACATTTAACATCCTAATTTTAACATAGACATGAATTTATGCTTTGTGTAAGAAAAATACCCATATTTAAATTGAACCGTAATCTCTAGATCCCTGTTGTACGTGTTGTAGCATATTAGCTCATTAAGGGAAATGTATATAAATAATTCATATTAATTATGATCAATTGTTTATATCAGCTGCTAGTAACTGTAGCAGAATTACCACCAACTAATCTTGTCATTCAGCGAACATAGTTTAAGCAGGGGTGTCATAGTTGGATGAAAAGTGAAAATAAATTAAGAGGGCCCCAAGTGGGGGGAGGGCCCCTGAGGAGAGAAATTTTATTTTCCTTTAAATATAATTTCAAGATCACAATAAATGTTGTAAACTGATGTAAATACTAATATTTTTGTAAATGCATCAGTTGTTTGATTTATTAAACGGTGTCGTAGGTAGTTGTGAACCTCGAACTTACGGGGGGCCCATGGTCACTGCTTGTGCATAGGGCCTAGAGTTTGGTGCTATGCCCCTGAGTGTAAGTTTATATAAACTCTAAGAAGGGATATTTTTGTGGCCACCTAAAAATACCTTCTTGCATTAGAGCACAAGGGTCGAAATCGTAAAGGGACATTCATTGGCAAGGCAGAATAGAATTTGTGCAAACATTTTATTAACTCTACCTTAACTCACATAACTAAACACACAAGTAGAAATATACTCACACATGAGGAAAGTGCATGGAAGGGGTAAACCATTAGGAAAAGCCAAAATTGAAGTTTTGAAAAGAGTCAGTTGACTACCTGTAAAACCATCAGTGCCGTTCATAACAGGATTTATAAATAATATTAAACCTCTGTTTCTGTGTACAAGGTTTTGGATTGGCAATCATGTTCTTCCTAGTTTTAAGAGTGATGAATTCCAAAGATGTCCTGACCCTGACGATTGGTAGATGAAAGGAGAACTGAGAGAGAGATCTGTCGTGAGCCGTGGATCTTGAGTTACATGAAAAGTCAAGGCCTCGGCCCGGTGTAAACTTAAGTGTTAATTCCCCATCTTAGTGTCTCACAAGATTGCAGCATCCAGAAAAAGCGTACGGGTCCCTGCCGTGGGGCCTTTTGAGACATGTTGAGCTCACACCTGTTGTGGGTCAAAGAGCCAATAGGGTGTTGATTATTTGGAGGAAACTTTTATGGCTCTTTGTTTCTAAGCATGGTAATTTGCATATGCACTGGATTGGAGGTTGATATGCAAATTAGATGAGATTTGCAGAATGTTGCAAAAAATATCAACAGATAACATACACTCTCAATTAAATCCTTAGAGGCCTTAGATACCAAACATGAAATGTGTTGATATTATGAGGTAATGTTAGCTAGTGATCTGTCATAAACATGCATAAACGGCCAACTTTTCTGCTGTGCAAGGATTGATTTGCCGCATTGAAGATCCATATACTCTGAGCGACAAAACTAAATAATTAAAAAAGGTCCTCATAAGTTATAGCAGTCCACTTTTGCATTTTATGCTCCCAATGTGTTATGCACCATGGCTGTGGTAAATATTTACCATTACGGTGTTTTAATAGTTGTCTGTGTGTGCTCCTACGACATCGCTCTACACGCTCCTTACCTACCGGCTCCTGAAACGGAAGTCTAACACATTATAAGGAAACACATCATCGTTTTTACTTCCACATTGCAAAATAAGGTGGATAACAATGATTAGGTTTTGTTCTCCTGTATCGCCATGACACTGTGTATTCACTATGTATGCCATGGTGAGACAACTTTTTTTTTTTTTGTTGAGAATGAGAAGAATGGCATACATTTATTTAATAAAGATGTAGATGTTTCATACATCTTCCTTATCATGTGCAATACAGTTTTATGAGCCTAATATAGAGCCAGTAAAAGTTAAACCTTCCCTTTCACAGGCAATTCACCCCATATAGGTGTCAAATTCAATCACATCTGGAAATGAATGGCCTGTCACTATAACTGAAAATCTGATTACTAAGACTGCAGTAAAAATGAGGTTTCTGCACTCTAGCCAAGGAAGCTAAATGGATTACCTTTAATTCTTAATTTTAATTCTTAGTTCGAATCGGTTGGTGTTGGATGGCTGAGGCACATACTCTAAAAGCAGACAGAAAAGTCTGTACTTTGTTAAATATTACCTTGTAAATAGTGGTTCCTCGTATAGGTGAACTCATTAAAAAAAAAGAATATATTATACAAAATAATGTAGATAATATCAGTAATGATCAAAACGAACTTAAACAAGTCTCCACCAATAGTGAGCGTAAAGGCAACCTTGTTTGGTACCTCTACCAAATTTGGTTGGTTTTCATTCTGCTGACAGACCAATTTTAGTTAATTGTCATTAAAGTAGATGTTTTGTTTTTACTGAAAGAAACTTTAGCTTAAGCGCCTTGATTAATAAAAATGAATAAAGGAGATTGTTACAAACCCAGACCTTTACCCACCATGCTATAATTGACTTTGAAATGTTCTTAGAATATGACTGAACAAGTAAAACCCTTTAATGGAACAATAAATAATTTCAGAGCCTTCTGATAAGGGTATAGCAAGAGTAACTTGTCACTGGCTATAGCTGGTCTTGAAAGAAAGTAATTACATGAATCCAGATCACATTACAGTTGCTGATTATAAAAATTTCACCAAGCAACATGTTTGAAATGAAAGATTGGAGAATTAATGGCCCTCATTCGGTGTCCTCCTTTCCCAGACAGGTTAATGAGAATCTGAGAGGACTGTTAGCGTCAGAGTTCCTCATTAAAAACGCACTGGACTCTTATTCATCTCACCTGAGAGGAAGGATGGGAAAGCAAGGACACATACAATGAGAATTAATAGTTCAGTCAATGTTGATTTTGACCAAGGGCAAGCCATAGATACAATGCTGGAAAACAACTGCTGGAACTCCGGGGTGCCGACAGCCATCAGGATCAAGTGTTTCCTCTTCAAGGCATCAGGTGTTGTCGAGCACATTCTGGGATATTGTGTTTATCCCTTCTGGGAAAAATGAAGTTATGATGAATTTCTGACAACCCTGTGCTTGAAATCGTACAAAATCCTTGAAAATAACCAATGGAATGACGCTTGAGATTGGACATCTGACTTACAATCAAGTCAATGAGATCAATCATCCCTCACATCTCTGAGAAGTATCATTGATGGTATTTCCAACTAAAGCAGTCATCTGTTGTTATAGCGCAGGTGAGAGAATTTGTTTGGAATGCAGTATTGGACCAGCAATTTCCATGCTAATCCAGCTAAAAGATCAAAGTTTGAATGGCTTGCATTGCCAAAGTTCTAAAGAAAATTTTTCCAGGGAACCTGCTTCTGGGATATCTCCTATCCCCAAGCTCGTTAATGGTAAGTGCTGTGTTACCTAGTTGAACATAGCCATGTGGTTCACCAACAAATGCTTCTAAACTGCTTCGTGCTTAATCTAGACAAGAAGACTAGGACTCTAGGGCCCAGATTCCTGAAATATTCTTAAGAATAAAATTATTCTTAACTGCTATTCTTTACCCATTACCCCAGCTTAAGAATTAATATTTTGTATTACCAATACTTTTTTATAAGAGTGTTTTTATCTATTGTCTTAATATTATGCTAAAGATGTAAGAATCATTGGAGAATACTTTAAAAATGCTATAAAGAAATAAGCATGAATAAACAAATAAATAATGAATAAAATTAGCATGAACTCAACTTGTCTTAAATACCCGAAGGTTAGATTATTAATTGATTGATTAATTGATTGGTTGACTGATTTAGTTAGTTAGTTAGTACCACAAGGGTAATGCTTTATAATAAGTATACTAATAAATCATTGTATCATTTAATGCAAACTATTTCGTTTATAATTAAAGTTAAACTATAAATAAAATAAAAAAAAATAGGTTTACATTCACTGTAATCAAATTATTATTATTGTTTAATTATTGTGTGTGAATGTCCATCATCTATGCCTTATGTAATGTATGAATGAATATGCAATTAATGTTAAATTAATGTTGTTTTGAATCACTTAATGGCATTTTCCCCTTCCCTGAAGTACAGTAAGTAGTTTATCACTCCTTATTATAAATAAAAAAGACAGTAATAATGAATGCAAAACTCATTATTGTATTAACTGTAGTGTATAAATGATGATTTAACTGTAAACTACTAGTTTATTAATGGGTTATAAGTACTTTATTACTCTATACTTATTATAAAGCGTTACCAATATTACCTTTATTAGGGGTGTGCAAAATTAATCAGAAGTGACACCAGTGATTTAAAATGCATGGCACTTGAGTGTTCAACTCCTCTCATGCAAGTCACAATGTAAATAGCCTGTGTGCTTTTTATTAATGTTTAAATGTTTCTGGTCTTTGACTTTTTGTTTAATTTCTTGATAACTTGATAAAAAAAACAAAAAAAAAATGCAACATTATTTCAAACTTCCTTTGAGTTTATCTCAAGAAATTTCTGCACTATAGGTTTTTATGACATGGCACCACCCCCTATCCTACAGGAGCTGTTAATAATGATTAATCTTTTTTTTTTAAATCAGAGACCTCCAAGATTTGACATGCATCACCTGTCTCTTGTATGTCTGAAAACACCATATACAGTTGCCGGCAGACACAAACCATGTGCAAAGGGTCTGAGTGTGTAATTGAAACACTGATCCTTCAGGCACCATGGCATGGTGTGGCATCTTTCTGGATCAATAAATAATCCATTCCTCTGACCTTGAGCGAGACGAGCGAGGAAAATGACAAGACTGTGAAGAGGGTCTCATCACTAGCAGGCAGTTTGAGGGCTACACAGTGCCGAGATGAAAGGAGGATGTAGACCCACACAACCAAGAGCGGTTTCTTTTGATCTGCCTGCCCGCTGAAAACTCGCCTCTCTTGTTGTGTGACAAACCAATGCATTCGCAAATATGCATATGGACACAATAATTCGCTAGCTAACAAGACCGTGACATTTACATTTCTGCCAAGGTTATTATAAGTTAGATTTGTTTCAATGTTGTTGTTTTTTTAATTATTATTTTGTTTTGGATTCATAATAAAATGAGCATTTTTATTAAAAGATTAAATTATTATTATTTTTGTTTGTTTCCTGATAATACATACTTTAAATGCAAATCAGTTCCAAATGAAGCTTTAAGTGTAAATATATAATTAAATGACGTTCTTCAACATTTGTTAGTGAAATCTTAGAAATTAATGAACAAAGCGAACATCTTCTGAACACACAGCTGCCAATTTTTCAGAGTTGCAGTGCATGATGGGATATTGACTGGTTGTGGCTGACACGGTATTTCCTTGAGAAACAATAAACGTGCTAACAACAGCCATTCTACAACATATCACCGCCACTTTGGCCACAGTAGTGGGATCTTTATTGTCCTCTTTATGGAGATGCGTTATCTTCCTTTGGGGCAGTAAACAGAAGCTACAGAGGGAAGTCGATGATTGCAAAGCTCATAAAATAACCATGTTCACCGTAAGCCATCATACCCGCCATACTCATAGCATTACTGCATGATGAAAAGCTCCCTCAACCTGGTCCTTAACCATTGGGGTTATTTACACAGACCTAATGGGTCATCATTTTCCTTGGCGATGTTGTTTAGAGGACCATATACTAACACTGTTATTAAGATGGGGTCTGATTGTGCTGATCTTTTTGTAGCTTGACAGATGGTCCGTGGCATGATGTTCTGGTGTTGATAGATGTCAAGTCAGATTGTCCAGACCTCACAGCCTGCGATCCAGCAGGTATTAATGGTCATTCCAGAGGCGGTCGCTAATGGGACATGACAGGAAGTTTATCTCTGAGACAAAGTTCTTGTTGAATTAGGCCAAGGTGTCACTGATTAGTTGCTGATGAACTTATTCATGCACAAGAGGTTGAAACAGATGTCTGGTCATGTTAAGAGATGTTTAACTTCAAGCTGACCTAGCTATGGTAGCATGCTAGCATTTCCATTCAGCACAACAGGTTAAAATCTCCGGGATAACTTTATTTTGATAGTCCACTTTTGTGTTTCACAAAACAATTAACATAATACTGGGCTGTAACGACATGAGGGTGAATAAATGATGACAAAATGTTTGTTTATGGATGAACTATCCAAATGCGGTCGCTAAGAATGAGAACATAAAAAATACAGGCATTAAATCCTGATGAATGTCTACTTGTCCCCATGGAAAATCACACCACAGTCCTAAAGACCCTAAATGACTGTGGGTAAACTTCAAATTAATGATAGAGTCAGTCCAAGGTATTTGGTGGATGAAACGACAATGTAAATAATGGATTCCCTTATCTTCTTTACTTTCCCTTGACAGAGCAATCATTCCTCTGTTATTAATTGCAAGGTGAGGGACATATTGTTTCCGCCTTCCTGCATTTTTTCACTTTAATTAGAGAAACAGGCTATTGTGAGCTCCATCACAATGTCGTAGGGTGGCCTTCCGCTGAGCGTGGCAATTAACCTTGCGTTTTCAAGTAGACAGTATTTACTGATCAGTTGAGTATTTTTTTATAGGAGC
The DNA here is from genome assembly GCA_032361065.1 of Enteromius trimaculatus. Classification (NCBI taxonomy): domain Eukaryota; kingdom Metazoa; phylum Chordata; class Actinopteri; order Cypriniformes; family Cyprinidae; genus Enteromius; species Enteromius trimaculatus. Next base: position 5,071,241 of record JAUMHP010000059.1, read on the forward strand.
CAGCACAGCTAATGTTACAACTCACAGAAAGCTGTAGTTTATCTAAGAGTTTAAAAATATTTAATTTTAATTTAATTTTAATTTAATTTACTTTTACTTGGGCTTAACATCAACTATGGTTGGACAAAAGGACAAGTATAGTCTTTGGGCTTTGAATTTTCATTTAAATAGACAAATACACACAAAATACCCCCACAATACCTGAACATTTTCACTTAAATGCAATCAGATATCTTAAGTGACCAAAAACAGTTGGTCAATAATTGAGAATTTGGCTTAGGGCTACCAAAAATCTAAAACTGGCACTGCCTAGAATGGCTGTATA
>JAUMHP010000059.1:5120149-5141763 GCA_032361065.1 Enteromius trimaculatus
CTGTTGGATTTACCTGGATTTTGACCTTTGGACTGCCTTGTTTACTCTTTGATTCTCTGCCGGATACCCTTACCCATTGCATGGACATTTACTCTGAACTCTCGCTTGATACCTAGACCTATTGCCTGGACATTACCTTGCCTTTGTTTCTCCTTCGTTGATTCTGTTTGCTGGTTCTCAACATCGCCTGTTTGACCCTGTTTATTCCAATAAATACAGCGCTTGGATCTAAACATGTCTGATTCGGAGTCTGCTGTGTCACAATATCTTAGAGAGCCAAACGTTTTATTTCATTTGATTAATAATAGCACCATATTCCCAGATCAAAAATGTAATAACCTTCAAAAATCTCCTTTCAGATGCCCACTTCAATCAATTCATGATGGATAAAATCAAGTCCTGTCCACTTAGAAATACAAAATTATGCGTTTTAAATGGAATGAAAGTCCACTTCAGGTTGACTTTAAATGCTAGCGTTCACTTTGTACCTTGTCACTTCTCATCCTCTTGAGACTGTTCTTCATAACCTTCTGTATCATTGAAGTTGAAAACTTTTGGCACTCTGAAGTGTCTGCTGTTAGTCTATTAAGCAGAAGGTTACACAGAATGTGGAAATGCAATTAAAACTGTCATCATGATGAATCTGACAGAAACTCATGCTGAGACAAATGTAAATTATCACAAAAAAAAGCTTGTCCTATTTTAAAGTTTGTTAAACTAGCATGAAATCTCATAATGGCTTAGGCTGCTTTACTGAGACAGACATACATATCCAACCTAGTCTCCTGATTAAAATGTACCTCCGGGAATTTGTTAGCAAGATGTAAAATACGTAACACCATGTACGTTTCATGACATATTTGATGTGACATATCCACAGAGTGGCACTAAAAGAGAGTTTGTTTTTTCCTCCTGAACAGATGAACGTACATATGGTGCATTTTATGTGACATAAAATGCTTTTGTACGTTTCACTGCAATACTAAGAAAATAATGTACCATCTGCACTACACCTAAAACCTACCTTATAGTATGAACTAAAGCGAATGCAGAGGTGTAAAGAGTACCTGTAAACCATAATTGAGTAAAAGTATGCACCTTACAGTGAGAATTACTCCACTTCAAGTTACAAGTCACCGATTCCAAAACAGCTTGAGTAAAAGTAATAAAATATTTGATTTTAACATTACTGAAGTATTTTACATGCCAGTCAAAAACTGTAATGTTGTGGAGAAGCTGGGAAAAACAGGGAGAGGCAAGAATCTATGTGTAGAAAAGCTACTACAAACATTAAGCCAACAATCACAGGGAACAAGAAATAGAATGAGATGCAAACAGATGTTTCATTCAACATCTCACAAAGAACTAAAGAACCAATAGGACTGTATATATACAGGAGTATATATATATATATATATATATATATATATATATATATACATATACACTCACTACAAACACCAACTGGAGGCAGGAAGTGACATAAAATTCCAAGACATGGCACAAAACGCAACAATAACAAGAAAGAGTTGGTTTGTGAGAAGAGCAATCACCCTTGTTGCTAAAACCAAAATATAACTAAATTAATAAATAAAAACATGTTAAATACTACATTAAACACCAGAGAATGACAAATACTTATACTACAAATACATATACAAATACTCAATAATCTTGAGTTAAAGTTGACAAGTTTGGGTAAGGGTAAGATGAAAAGATATAGTATTTCCAGTGCCCCGTAGTTGGCGATATTGCATCTTTTGTAGCATAAAAGAACTGCTGCAATGTGTAACTGCAAAACTATTTTTAAATGTAGTTGAGTAAAGAGTTCAGATACTCATTCAAAAATGTAGTAAAGTAGAGAGTAAAAGTCACTAATATCTGATACTGAAACGATACTTAATAAGCTACATTTACTCAAGCACTTTACACCTTTGAGCGAATGTGACACGCGTGGCTTTTTAAATTGTTTTGTGATCTCTTAACTTTCAGCTCTTTCATCGTAAGTCAAGTGTTTGACGAGATTTATTCCGAAGTATTCCCTAAGCCTAAGCTTGTTGCCTCCCGGAAGTCAACACATACGGAGCATTAATTACAACTGTACATGAAAACAATTACAAGTGCTCGCTGTTTGATACTGTAGTGAAATTGTAGTACTTATTGGCACATATTTTGCATCTTGCAAGAAGTTCTCAGAGGTATGTTTTCATAATGAGACCAGGTAGCACATATCTGTTGTTCTCCAGCAAAACTTGCAGCCTAAAAACTGTTTTAACAGGAAAGCCTTAAACTAGAAGAAGTCAAGCAACTATAGTATTTTCAGCATGATGCAAGTAAATCACAAGAAAATGTATTTTTACTTCAGCTCTTTCATTATTCTATATATTTCTTCTACTTTTGCCTCACAGGAAGTGTAGAGATTCATGCCACCCGCCCGCTCAAGAGTATATTCAGCCGATTACACACCCTAAGAAGCTGTTGAATATTTCACACCAGCTACAGGCCGAGAAGGAATATGAATACAGATGTCACTCAGTTGTCAAGATCTCTCCAACGCTTCTGCTGTACTGCCACTAAGACGCCACACACAGTCTCAATGGATCCCGCCTGAGGCGACGTGCCGTCTGCCGTCTATCTATAGCGCTGAGAAATATTTTAAGATTTTATGCTTCTGCACCCCATTAACAATTGCCTCTGTGACAGGCTACAGCTACACCTGAACTGCTTAAGCTGCAGAACCTACAGCTCCATGTAAATATTCACAGAATATTGGCTTTTGTTTTATATTATGTGCAACTTGTAGCTGTGTTTTTACATAATAGCTTCCGAGGCACAAAATTATGAATGCATAATGATAACAGGGTTGTAAATGGTACACTAACAAGCTGCTTGAACCACTTATAGCGCATCTTGATAGCTATTCTATTGAGTTTGTACATTTTATGTACACACACGTAGCCTCATGAATGTGTCTCTGAAAATTAAATTCACATTTAAAAGAATGCTAATTATTGTCTTCTTTGTGGTTTCAATGTCCATATGTTGATGTAGGCACTTTTAGAAGGAGTACAATGAATCTGGTTTGAATGTGCAAGCCTTGTATCTCAAATCTTGAATAAGTCTTGGAAGGTGTTGATGCTGTTTTCCTTGACTGGTTATCTATTATGGAACTGTTGTATGTAATTATACAACAGCTTTTTCTGCTCCTCAAATCTGATTGGCTAAAAGCCTTTTCCAGCAGCGTGATATTCTAGTAATTAACAGAACTCTAATCATTTCAGTGTTTGTATTGCTTTTATTTCACACAGCGAGTGTCATGGCAGACACCCAAATGTTTCATAAATTTCATAAATAAATCTGTTTTTTGTGTGATGAAATGTTTTCAGAGTTTTGTAGTAGAATGCAGACTTCAAATATGTAGTTCGTCAATAAATATTTTAGTTATTCTGTGATTAGATGGTGACAAGAGCAGACTTTTATACTGAAAGAGACTGAAACAAGTGCAAACAAGAAAGTTATTTTTACTTTCAAGGATACTTTGAGTGCTTCTTAAATGGAAGGCTACATCCTATAACGGCTGCATATCTAAGCTTCCACGTCACCAAACATCACTGAAGGCCATCTCGATCAGAAGGAAAGGCAGTCTTCATTTCATGTCTTTCATTCAGCTGAATTTAAAAGATGCATGGGATGTATCTTTCACAACATGATGGTATGTGACATAGCCGCACTTCCATACTAGACCATCTCATTCTATCATTTAATGCAGAGGAGGGTTCTAGCCTACAAACCTCTAAAGGACTGAACTAGGAAGGACGAAGCCTCAGCAGTGTTTGGGAAGAACCCTATAGAAGCAGTTAACGAATGCTCTGAGGGGGACTGTCATACAAAATCCCCCTTAGAATGGAAGGATAATATGACAAAGATATCGCTTTTCTCAGCTGACATTCAAACAAATGTTTTATTGTGAATATGAGCTTGAGCTGAAGAATGAGAGCTGTATCAGAGGCTGGTAATCATACTCACTCAGTTCATCTCTTTCGCATAATATAGTGAGCTTCCAATACTCAATGTGCCTTCCTTCTAAAGTGACAGTTTTGAATTAGTAATGAAGACATGGGTTAAACTGATTTAAATGTGTTGGAAGGAAGTATAAGTATGTAACTTTTTTGATATTTCTGTCATTTTATATACATTTATCATTCTGTTGTTTCTTTCTGCACATGCACATTTCACATAAACCACACATACAGTCCCACCATCCATATTTACTGACATCAAGGTTGTCTCATTCTAATGTGCAGAAGGGGCTTTTATGGAATGTCTGATATCTCTTGTTTTTGCTCTCTCTCTGAAGGGGAATATAAGGACTGTTTTGTGTTTGTCTCTGTGGGATGAGAGACCAGACTGTACAAGACATCTGCTCTGTACCACTGCTAATAGATGTCTCTGTAAACATTAGTTCTGTCATCTGCAGTCTATAGTCATGCAACTCAAAGACATCAAAAGCAGCCTACTTATTTGAACATTCTCAAATATTCTTAAAAATAATTTTAAATATTACTTAACAATTTAATTAGTCTTTTAAAATTTTTTAAACAGTGCCGCTTTACAGAAGTTTAGAATATGCATTGTTGTTATTAATATTTTGCTAAGAACATACAGTGGTGATATTTTGGTGATAACTTTTATTTTTGCAGAACCTTTCAATTTCCTTCTTTGATTTCACTTCAAAAGGCCATGAAACAGGGATGCGTTTCCTAAAAGTAAAACTATGGTTACAAGTTTTGTCATTACCAACAGATATTAATTAAACTTGTGATCACAGATAGCCATTAATGCTTTTTGGGAAACAAACCCCAGGTCAGTTTTTGCTACTATCACTTTAAGGGTATGTAAAAACTGTCTTAGCATGAATAACAATGGTTATTTATGGTTGTGTTTTTCCTTTCACGTCCAATATAGATGGCACAGCCTCATCTTTCACTCACAGCCGCTTTCAACAAAGCCTGCATTACATTGTGACAGGTTCACAAAACAGTGTGCTGAAATGTGCCTCACAAATGTCAAGCTGAGACTGAAATTAAAGTAAACATCAGCAGCTAGTCTTTAACGCTCAAAGCCAGGAACAGCAGGATGTTTAGCAAACTTTTGCTGTCTCTACCCCACTTCCAATTTATTCTGTGCCTAGAAAATGTAAACTACATGTATAAAAGTATTGGGACATATCTGTTAATTGCTAAATTGAGGTGTTTCAAACAGACCTTTTGGTGCAGGTGTATAAAATCCACCACCTATCCATGCTTTCTGCATTTATGAACAGTTCTGTAACTTCCATTGCAGTACTGTAATAGGAGGCCACCTTTTCAATAAACCCTATATATTCCACAATCACCTGTAAAAATTGTATTATTGGAAAGTGGAAGTGTTTAGAAACACCAGCAAGTCACAGGCACATTCACCATTACAACAAGTCTCCAAGGATCTGCTGATTCCACAGCTGCCACTGGCATTAATATCAGCTCCAAAAAAGTGAGTTTTAAGGAATGAGTTTTCATGACCGAGCAGCTGCACAAAAGCCTCACATCAAGAACAGTGCCATATGGAGTGGTGTAAAGCATGCCACTGCTGGACTATGGAGCAGTGAAAACCTGTGGCCTGCAGCACAAAGTGAGATGAACAAACTAAGAGTTTCAGAGTAGGGTTAGAGTTTCAACCAAAGTTTGTGATTAACTCTGGAGCACATGCACCAGAAGTTGTGAAAGCTGGGTAGAAGTGTAAGTTACCATAGTGGTGAAACACGCTCAAAACCATCTTCTTGAGCCCACAATATTACTAAATGCGAACCTATCTGGTTAGATACTGAAACTGGCACTCTGATAGATGAGTGTTTGGCAGATGTCATGAGAATCTTACCAGTCTGACTGCATTGTGCCAACTGTAAGGTTTGGTGGAGGATTGTTAATGTTTTTTTAGGGATTAGGGGGAAATCTTACTGCTTCAGCATACCAAGACATTTTGGACAACGTTGTCAACCCCATCAAACACCTTTGGGATGAACTGAAAGCAAGACTGAAAGCCATGCCTTCTCATCCAAGTTCCTGACCTCACAAATTCTGGATGAATGGGCAAAAGTACCCACCGAAATGCTCCTAAATCTTGTGGGAAACTGGTAAACTGTAGCTGCAAAGGTGGGTCAAGAATGTCGAAGGCTGAAATGGAAGAGAAGAATTGCTAAATAATGTCATTATTTTTGTTTATTATTTTCCCAAACTTAGGCTCAGTGGAAATGTGTGCCTCTACCTACATTTCTGCAAAACCTAGCGAATTGTATTTATTTACAGATTTATGTGATGTCACACTTGTCCGTATGTGAAGACACTACACAGTGCAAATCTGTGAATTAATGTGAAGTAAACACTGATTGGCCAGTAAAAATCGTCATCGAACTTGCGACACGAGACACAACAGACCCGCTAGATTTAAATCAGCACAGCCAGCAAAGGATCAAGTGCAACTTTTTTGTTTGAAGAAACGCACCTTTTTGTATCAACCAAAAATGGCTGTTTCGTGGTCTATTGAGGAAGTACAGACGTCTTGCTGTTAAAAACATCCACATGTCGAGAATGAAGAACACCATTCCGTCGATATGCTCCATTGTTATGTGTTTGTTTGTGGTGCGTTTACGATGATGTCACGGCAGTAGAGGCGGCGCAACTATAACGACACGTGAATAATCCCGCCCACTCTAAAGCGATACTAAACTGCAGTGGAAGCGCAAACCGAGCAAAACTGAGCCGTGCCGAGCCGAGTCGTACCACGCAGTGGAAAAGCGCCATTAGACACACCTGAAGCAGCTAATCAAGTCTTACTAGGTATACTTGAAACTTCAAGGCAGGTGTGCAATGGCAAGTTGGAGTTAAACTCTGCAGGACACCGGCCCTCCAGGATCAAGTTTGATGAACCCTGTTTCTGGAGACCTACAGATGGTTGCCAACCAGATTGAAGGTTTTACCAGCACAAGTACCACCGCGTCTGTAAAGTGCACTGGCAGCTATTGATTGTCGAGTGGCGCTTTATCCATAAGTTACCAAGCAAAACCTTGCTGATAGGTTACATCTGACGGCAGCAGTCAGCAGAAAATAAAAGGGAAAAAAACTGTAACTGTTAATATTTACAAATTACAATTTAGTAGGCTACTTATGAAGTTAGTTGCGTTTTATAGAAGGAAAAAAAAAAATTAGTTTAGGATACTTTGCATGGGAGCATTAAAAGTAATAGCCTATTTTAGTAGGCTGGGAAACATACATGAATGTCCTAAATAAAACAATTATCATTATTAATATTCGCCACAAGTACATTTTTAATTAATATTTTAAAATGAATTTGATTAAAACAGTAACAGCGTATATTTTTGTCATGCACAGACTTTGATATTCGTTACCTGTCCCTTATTTTGACAGAGAAATACTCGGGGAAAAGATCTACAGTCCTTAAGAAAGTGGTGCGTGTTGTATAAATTCTTTCCTTTACTGTTCCTGGAGACCTACATTACCTTCCTGCAGAGTTCAGTTCCAAACCCAGTAAAACACACCTGAACCAACTAATTAGGATCTGAAGGAGCACTTGATAATTACAGACATGTGTGTCTGAATAAGGTTGGAACTGAACTCTGCAGTAATGTAGTTCTCCAGGAACAGGGTTGGGCTCCCTGGCAATAGAGCATTGACTTTTAGGGCCTGTTTACAATTTAAATGTGTCGTTGCAAAATTATATAAATCCGTTCTTCAATTTCCAATTATATTTAAATTTCACATCAACAAAATAAAAAAATAAGAGCTGCATTTTAATAATTATCAGCTCATTAGGAGAGCATGGGGCATTGTTTTCATTTCTGTATATTAAAATAAATGTGTATGCATATACATATGTAGAAACTAGGTTTCACGGCTCTTTCTAACCATCACAGATGGGTTTTTTTTTTTTTTTCATAAAAATGTAAATTTTTTACAGAAAATGACATGTAGGCAAAATTATAAAGTGTCTACAAAACAAATTTCAAGCAGTCAAGCATAAGCTTTTTAATTATAAATGTTATCCTTATGTATTATACATCACACCTTATATGTTTTGCTCTTTGAATGTGGCTTTCTTGGCTTCTGAAGCAGAGCAGCTCTCCTTTAGAGTAAAAAGTGTATTCAGTGTTGCAACAATGTTATCATTTAGTCATGCACAGCTCTTTGGCCATTCAGAAATCTGTAATATACATATTTAATGAGAACTTCTTAAAATACCAGCTAAACACAAACTGCACACCCAAACAGATTAAGTGACACTTTAAAAAAAAAGTACCTGAATTTGCTGGGGAAATACAGTTTTATCTTTCCCTGCAAAGCTTTGACATAATGATGGGAATGTAATGCCCATGAGGAGGTTGTTCGTAATGCTCATGATGATAATGATGATGATGAAACTTACAAAAAGGGCAAAGGAGATGAGAAAAAAGGAAAGGATAGGATGTTGATGGTGATGATGACAGCAGTGATTATGACAGTGGAAAATGTCTCACACTGAGACCGAAACAACCATTTGCCTCCAAGCAATGCAAATCTCACAGAACGTTTCCCACAGTAACCTCGATTTCTCATTGATCAAGCATTCAGCTTTTTTTCTTGCGTAGTCATTAGGAACAGACAGAGTTGGTAATGTACAAAGAGCGACGCTAGGACTGAAGACGGAGTGGGTGTCAGACTGGTGAAGATCAGGTCATTTCCCTCCCATGCAGGAGACCTCCTGCATATGAGCTAGTTTTCTGTCTTTAAGCGGCTGATGTTGCGGTTATAGATGCTGATGTTAGTGGCAGTGTTGGGGAAGTTCATTTGAAAGTTGGGAAGCTTGGAAAGCTTCAAAATACTCAGTTTAAATGAAGATTTAGTGAATATACTCTTAAAGCAGTTAGCTGCAAGCAGCAAATTACATTTGATATGTTATAAATTATACAACAGTTAGTTGTGGTGCTTTGATTTGATTTACCAAGCTAATCTTTAACACTGGGATGTTTTGCTGTTTGTAACTTTTTTTTGCACTTTGCAGCATTTCAGATGAAACCGAAATGGAGCAAGGAGATGTGAACTCCCACGAGTTAACATTATCTAGATATCACACGTACAGTATATCTGCAAGATTACATCGGTTGAAGATCACTTGATCTTTTAAGCATCTGCTGTGAACAAACATCTGACAGACGTCTGTTAAACAAAATGAGCAGAGGCGTGCAGATCCATTTGCAGCGTTTTTTTTGGGAATGGTCGTACAGGCAGAGTCGGTAACTGTAATAGAGGCAAACCAAAATTGTAGTCAAAAGGCAGGCATGGTCGAGGCAGGCAGCACAATTCACAGTCCAGTAAGTCTGGCAGGCGGCAGAACAATCAGAGAACGATAAACAATCAAGGTCTGCAACAGGGTAAATAAAAACAGAAGAAACGCTCAGAAATGAAGGCCTAGGCAAATCGAGACTTTGCGAAGAGTCCTTGTGGATAATGCAATAAATAAACAGACTAATGGCTATGTGGGTGTGGTTGATTGTGAGCAGGTGTGTGAGTGCAAATCTAACAAAGGTGTAAGTTCGTGGTGTAAGCTGGGGATTTGAGTTCGTGAGAATGTGAGGCACAGAGTGGTGAGCTCACAGACAAGATCATAACAGTCTGTAAGATGTCAGTTTTACATATATTTTACATAAATCATAAACATCTCAAAGTCTAGGTGACATCTGAAGAAATGTCCTTTAGATGTATTGCAGATGAGAAAACACTCTAAAAATATGTTTTACAGCATTATTTCGTACATTACTGCACGTTTTACCTCCGTTTCAAAAAGAAATGTCCACTGGCGCTAAAACACATTTTTATTAGGTGTTATGTGATATTAACATAGGAAGTCATAACATGATATTCTGCTAGTAATTGTGCAAAAATGACGCTTCATTAATAGAAACTCTGTAGATTCACATAAAAGGAAATAAGGAATCAAATATTTTGGAATTTTACTGCCTCTAGTGTTCATTTCTTTTGGAAACTGCTGCGATATGTACTTATTGGTACATATTTTGTGTCTTGCTAAAAAGTTCACCCAGGTACATTTATGCCATAAGACCAGGTAGATTTTTTAAAAGTGATTAATAAAAATACAACTGAAATAAACATTAGCTAAGATTAATAACTGCTTGCTCACGTTAACTAATTAAGAATACTATTATGTGAATGCTGTTACAGCATCTTCAATCACAATACAAAAATGTGAAACCTTTCCATAAATATAATGGATGCTGGTATTGCACATTTTAAAGGCAACTGTTGTAATCTATTTTAATAAAGTTTTGGTGAATTTAAATTCCTACATTTACTTTTTTCTAAACTTTATTTATTTATTTTTATTTATTCTCAGGACCCCCTACAGTGCCATCACAAGCCCCCAACTGAGAAACCCTTTTCTAATACACTAGTAATTGTCACACACCAAACTTCAAGCATTTGAAAATGAACTTATTGCTCAAAAATGTCAAGGCTTTTATGAAAATTTTAGATTTGGGAGAGGCTTTCAGTTAAGTAATCCGTCATGATCGGAAGTCATTTTTCCAGCAATTTTCTCAGTGGCTTTGTTGTTAATGATGGTGTCATTTCAGCAAGTGCCAAGCAATCCACTTCACCTTTAAAATATCAAACTACATGACTGCCCCTCTTTTCAGCTTTTTTGTGAATGTATGTATTTAGTGCACATGATTACTCCAGCAGGACTATGTGTTTGTTGACTAATGGAAAACAAGCGAGCATTCAAGAAGCCAGTTATTTTTGCAATTCTCTTCGGTTTGTTAATGGAACAGAAATTACAACACTTCAGATTTAACTTCAACTTTGACACTTAAACAAAGTCTTAATGAATATTTTTTTGTGGGCTTGTGAATAAGACACATAGATGAAGTAGAACAGGAAATACACAAAGGTGTCGCCTCTCTTGAAAAATATATTTAAGTAGAAGCCATAGATCAGAGAGACTCCAGAGCGGCCAGGAACATTAATCAGACGCCAAAAATAGAGAAGCGTACAATAGTGTGTATATGGCTTCTTTACACCCAAAGGAGTGAGAAAGAGCTATCTCGCAAACACTGGATTGCTTCCAAGACTAGTATGCTTTGCTGTCTACTGCCTACATAGCAGACTAACGAAGATAAAACAATTTAAGTGAATGCTTTAAAACACATTACAGAAACTCCATGTGTCATAGAAATATCACTCCTCATGTTCAATAGAGTTTGAACTGAAAACAATACAAAAAAAAAACAATGCAATAAAAGCATTAACATACATCGCACATAAATAACTCTGTGTTGATGAAGGTACTTTTGTAAACTACTTTTAATCATAATTTAAAGAAGATTTTTGTTCTCCAAAAACATTTTCTCTCAATGTTGTTTTGTTTCAATTTGAAGTTTTTTTTTTTTTCTTTTAAATAACTTCTTATTCGTTTTTTTTTTTTTTTTTTTTTATCAGTTATGTCTATGTTGCATGCAATGTTGTTAAATTAATGTTTATTGCATATTTCAGTTTAATGAATCTCACCACGATGGTGTTAAGTGATTTGTGTTAATGACACTGAGCATCTTCTATACTGTATATTTTCACATTAAAAGGCTGCTTATGATGAGCTTGGGTTCATCATGTCACTTTCTCATCACCACCTGCATTTGGTGGTTATCAGTGTATTTTAAAGGTACAAAACAGATTCCATTACTTATGGTAAGTTAATGAAATTACGGTATTTAACTGTACAGTACAGTTTAACTGTAATGTAATTTACAGTAAATTTACAGCATCATAGCCAGATCTGCCAGGTTGCGAGAGGTTGTTACTCCCAGGCTGTCAGGCTTCTAAACAGCACGCTCCAACCAAGAAAATCTTCAACATAAACTTCTACCCCTCCTTAACAGCCTGTCTGCTTAAATACATACAGCCACTTTCTTCTTGAAAAGTAAACATGCTGCTACCCAAATATTTGCACACACCATAGACTTACATGCCAATATTTGCACATACAAATAGATTTACATCACTATATATTGTCTGATTGCACTGTTCTTGTTCTTGTCTTGTACAGTGTTTTGTCTCATTTCTATTTTATCTATTTTCATTTTTTTTAAAGATTCTAGTCCTACTATTGCACTATTGTAAGTCTGCACTCCAGAGCTCTCACTATTTCTTCTCCCTGTATACGGTGAAATGACAATAAAGTCTACCTCGAACCTTGAAAACCTAAAATGCTGTTACCGTATTTTTTACAGTCAAATAAAGGATTAAAACCTCTTTAACTGTTTTTTCCTCCTAAGCATTCAAGTTTGCTTGAAGACCACAAATGCATGTACAACTTTTGAATAATTAAATTGGTTTCTACACTACTACAAAGTTCAAAACTTTACGTATTATATGTAACATCCTAATTTAACTAATGCTAGGTTCACGCTGTATGATTTTGAACACAATTTGGTCATACGAGACAAATTTTGCAAATCCTTAAAGATTCCTCTGATCATAGACCAAAGTCTGTAGTCTTTGACATGTTCACTGACAGCCGAATAATGACTATTGCAATTAAACTTTACCTCCAATGAAATTCCACCAGTGGCGGATGTTTTGAGGCTGTAGTGTGGCTTCTACAATGACAACCGTCAATCAAGAACCCTTGTGAGATCAGAAACAGACTCCAGAAGAGTCATTTTCGAATATCAAGTCCTCACTGTCTCACAATTAATGAGATCCCACAGTGTGACATGACTTAAAGCTGAGTTCATGTTCTGACAAGCAGCAATCACAAAGCACTAATATTAATCATATAGTGTGCACTCTCAAAAACCGATTCCTCAGCTCTTGAACAAGTTCAACAATGGGATATGCCTAAACTCTAATTCTGCACTACTGATTTACTGAATATAGTGCGCTTTAGGGCTTAATTGTTCTGTATTTACTTATTGTTGAATGCATACCCTTAAGTAGACAAGATTTTTTTTTGGCATAGGGACAGAACCACATAGTTTGTGGCATAGTGACAGACCCACACATCACTACCTGGGAATTTGGTCAAAATTCTATTCTATTTTGGAACAACCCTAATGGCAAGAGAGCAGCCTACGCTCCTATAACTGCTGAGTGACAATGAGGGAAGTGAATACTTCTGAATTCTTCAGACTGGATATATGCTGCAGCATTGTTGTCATTAGAAAATTGGTTTTATTTGTAGTGACACCTCAATGTTGGGCAGATAAAGAGAAAATCCGAAGGCAAGACTCGCCTCAGCTGGGACTGTTTGAGTCGTTGGTGGAAAAGTGAGTTTTAAAACCAACATGGCAAGCTTGAGTGCCTTAACACGAGGCAAATCAATTCCTCAATAGGCCATTAGAGGATGATAAGCCCTGTCTCGATTGTGTAATTTAAGTGAATAAAACTTGTTTAGCTGTCACCTGTCAAGCCAGCTGTGCTTGATACCTAAACCTGATTAACGGCGGGAAATTAGCTAATCAAGGTGTCAGTGTTGCCTTATCTCTCCAAGTGTCTTCACTTTAGCATATCAGATAGTCAAGACTGATCTCAAACTGGGTTTGATCTAGACTCATTACTTGGGTCTCTAGTGAGAGATGCCGTGCGGCTGGCAATGCTAGGCCAATATCTTATTAGCATGTCACATACTCTGACCAAAACACATTAGCGTTCCACGAATTTTCCTCATCTCAGAGCTCAATAACATCCCAGAGATTATCCACTTTGTTATTGATAGGATCATAAGTTTTGGAAGAGACTTCGGAACCCCAGGGTCAACCAAACTGTCCTTAGAAGTTTATAATAACTTATTTGCTATGCTAATGCCATTTCCGTCTGTAAAGCTGACTAGATAGCATGATCCTTTGAGCCCCCTGCTGGTAGATGGTCCAACTACACCTGAACCCTACATTTTTTCTTTATTTGCTAGAGAAGAGACAGGGAGATGACTGGAAATGCTAACAGATTTCTTTTTCCCTTTGGGGACATGCGTTAAAGAAATGGGGGCGGACTAATTTAGAAAGCAATGTTAGGAAATGAGTGAAATCGCTTACATCACCTTTAACAGATAAGATTATGTTAATAGATGTGGATTAAATGTTACAGCTTCATTCCCACGAATCACTGGCACATAAACGAAACACTGCACCCATTCGAACACCATTAGTCATGTTGTGCAGCAGAATGTGTAGATCAAAGGCCTCTGCGTTTTAAAATGACTCCATCTTTCGGTTGCTTTCTTGTCTTCAGGAAAATGTCGCTGCCTTGTGGCAGTGGGAAGCTTGCTAAAATTTTGATTTGCAAAGATAAGACAGGGAAAAATGCTTGGAGATGAAAGTGAACACACGTTTCCTTTCATATTACTATCAAAGGCAAAAGTCCACGGTTGAGCTGGAAGATGGACTCGCAACATCCGCAAAAAGACAGCCCATTGTTTTAACGGTGGATTTATTCATTGGATCCCTAATTTGTTTCTGTGCAGTCTTCATAGTCGTCGCTACTATAATACTCTCAAGCTTCTAATATTTATGCTGGAATAGTACAGCATATCATCTGATTGTTGTATTATGCATCATTACGCATTATTTCTAGAGGCACAGTGCTCATTAAAATCACTTTTTTATTGCTTTTACTATAGGCTTCACTGAGCTGGAATTTTATTTTTTTTTCCTTTTTAGCTAGTCTCATTTTCTGATGTTTATTTTTGTATCTCAAGAGAGCAAAAATTACATAAATGTTTCAAAAGCTCTATAAGATTTCTTCTGAATGTTTAAATGAGAAAAATGTTTGTAATGATTAGGCTTTGTAGAGGTCTCTTTTGAAGCTGTACTTCACCTAACTCTTGTGGTGGGTGGGTGCCAACGCATCTCTATTCATTTGATAAAAGAATAGTTTACCCAGAAATGTAAACTTGCTGAAAATATAATTTGCCTCAGGGCATCCGAGATAAGTTTTCATCAGAAAAGATGTGGAGAAATCTGGCATCACATTAATTGCTCACTGATGGATCCTCTGCAGTGAATGGGTGTCGTCAGAATAAGAGTCCTAACAGCTGATTAAAACATCATGATAATTCACAATTAATCGATTCCACTCCAATCCGTCAATTAACATCTTGTGAAGCTAAAGGCTGTATGTTTGTAGGAAACAAAATCCATCAAGACATCTTAAACCCTTTTTTTAATCTAAAACACAATTGATTGTTCTGAATTCTTGTTTTTAACTATTCGCCTATCTTTTTATTCTTTATTCTGTGATGGAAAAGACTACCACTGGAAAAACCTATTTTAAAAAGTTGTTTTGCAATCCCATTTTGTGACAATAGCACAAATAAGTCTAAATATACCCAATTTACTTTCTTAGGTTTTCTGAAGAAGTTTTTCCACACTGATTTCAAGTGAAGAGCTGTGGGCATTTCGACAAAGTCTAATGGCAATCCATTTCTATTTTCACTCTCCACATGAAATCATATCTGTCAGATTTGTATGAATTCCATGTCATTAGTAAGTTTTCATACAATCTGCTTACAAACCCACCGAGGGCTTTCACAGGCTTTTTATTTTTTTTTTACAAATGGCTGTGAAATTTTTCCAATCTGATTTGCACTTTGGATGTTGAAATACCTCATGACTAAGCCTATATGTTGAAACACTCACTGCTGAGAATGAAGTTGGGTCTGGTTTTATTATAAACACCCAGCACTTCTGTAGAACGATCCTGAATAAAAAATATTCTACCAATATCCACTATGGACAAATTGTACGATTAGAAATGTCATAACGTTCCTCAACAAGCCATTAGACATACCATCTCAAGTACCATCTTCACTACTCGCTGTATCTAATGAAATTGTTTGCCAAGTCCTGTACTGAGCACAAGCTCAAACTGGTTTTTAGTCGTTACTGTTCTGAGCCCAACAGTTTATAGCAAATACTGGCTGCCAATTATTTGTCACCCAACAATAGCGTGCTAGCCATTTGCGGAAACACATGATAAACACAACCTCTCATCTGCGTCCGTTAAATACTGCTCTTGTCCAGATGTTCTCTGCAGATGTTTTGCTCTCTGTCCTGCGGCAGGACTCAAGCTGACAACTTGGATTAGTGATGGACACACGAGCAAGGGGTTTCCCTGTCATTTGTGATGCAGATAAAGGGCTAGCGACCGCGTCTTGCATCCCTCACTCCTCGCTTCCCCCTCACAGACGCACAGCAGCAGGCGAGCTCCATTAAATAAGTCCGACTTCATAAAGCTGACAGACTCGCTCTGCAAAACGTTTCGACAGCAGAAGCACATTAGGGGAGTTCCAGGTTGTGCCGATGGGACGCAGGATTAATCACAGGCAGTGCCGTGAGCAAGCGCATGAGTATTCTTTAATACATCAGATGCTTCCCACTAAAAGTGTCGGTTTGATTTAGAGATAGTAAATATGATTTGTTCAGATGTGTTGGCGGAAAGCGGGGAGTCGAACATTTTGTTTGAGAAGAGGCCGGATATTATGATAAATGATTCAGAGACAAGCATAAAAGACTGGAGTGGTGTAGTGTTCTAGAAAAAAAATAACCGCACCACTGCTTTTATTTCGGTGTAGTCACGCAAGTATTTGTCTTGAGCTCTATTCTGGCTAGTTTTCCCTGAGGAGGTTAGTTAAAAGTTGCACTTTGTTTTCGACCTTACTAAAAATTGCCTTAGCTCTGTATATACTTCTCCTCTCTTTTTTTACCTTATTTTTTTCATATATTTGTAATATAATGTAATACTTTTATTTTATTTTATTTAATTTTTTATTAGGTTTTCTTCTTAGCTTATTTGGCGCCCTGAATTTTTTCTTTTGCTTCTGATTCTCTCCACTGCCTCTGTAAACATAGCAATAACTTAAAGGAGAAATCAAATTTCCCTTGATCTTTTGATATGGTTAATGTAGCCTACAATAAAAGCATCTTGCAAGTTTCAGAACTCAAAACTTAGTTGATAATTCAAAAGCAGCTTTTATTAAAAACAAGCTGCTAAATATGTCCTATTATGAAGTCTGTGCAATGAAACCCACCTCTGCAGAAGATCAATGTCTGCTTCTACATCGCTGCCTCTTTAGCCCCGCCCACTGGTTTCCACACGTAGAGGAGAGGAACCCCTGCGATAACTCCATCAATAAAACCATACATCAGAGGATTACAAAACACTGTGTATTGTAAGTTGTGAAAAAAAAAACAATGTTTTTGAATTGCATTAATTGTAAGCTCAAGACGTATTTACATCGTATACATCACAAGCATTGTGTTGTTTTTAACCTACACATTGATTTCATAGTGCATCACATCAGTGTATGCATTATTTTAATATGTGGAACTGCCAATCATGGTGGTTGGCATTTACTTCTTAAATGCTCCCCACCTATAAAAACAAAATAGAGATAAGAAAGGTTTTTTTAATGTACAAAATCTGGCTAACATTATAAGTGGACATCAGATAACATAATAAAATAATAATAATAAAATTGATCATTATTACTAATAATCATAAATAATTATTATTTGCAGGTCAGCTTTAAAAAAAAAAAGCATATGTTCCAGTCAACAATGCTCAGAACATTTAAAGTTTACATACTCTGAACTATCTGAATCCAGCTTTTAGCTCCTTGGTTGGAATTCTTTCTAAAAATGTTCCCTCCCTGCTGAAAAACAACAGCATATGCTGGTTTTAGGTAGGGTTTGAAGCTGGGATGTTGGTTTAAGGTCTTCTTCTGATTTAAGATGGTCCGTTTGCTGGTTCTTTGCCACCACATGACTAACATAAACCAGCAAAAGGACCAGCATAAACCAGCACAGGACCAGCATAAGCCAGCAAAGGACCAGCATAAGCCAGCAAAAGACCAGCTTAAACCAGCAAAGTTCCAGCATAAACCATCTTAAAACAGCGTCCCAGCTTCAAAAACTACCTAACCAGCATATGCTGTTGTTTTTCAGCAGGGCTGTTTGCTGGGATTGACCTTCAGACAACAGACACTCCCACTTTAATAATAATTACAGAGATTGCAGTGCCTTGCCAATCAGTACATGATGTGAAAAACACCCTGCGTTAATGATTATAACTTAGACGCTGCTTAAAAAACTTGTGATATCCTGATCTGTAATCAAATCCAGTGACACATTCAGGTGTCTTTGTGTTTTCCTGTTCGGTAGCTTTTGATAGCTTTAGTTCCATACACGCAGATAACGCACATTCTTTCAGCCGTCTCTCTCCTGAGGTGAAATGATGCTGCACTGGCACTTTAATTAAGACATGGAGACATCCCTTGGAGACATGTGATTAAGTGACAAACTATAATCACTTCCTGATTACCCTCATCTTTCCTCCTTGTGTTCTCTTTTTTGTGTTATTTTGCAGTTTTTGTCACAGCTCATTAGAAACGCTACAAAATTAGCATGCTGCCACACAATGGCCACCATTGTTAATAATCACAAATTAATGTGCTGTCGTGTGTAAGTCACTGTCATTTATTTCCACCCTTCTGGTAATGAGTATGCGTTTTCACATTTAGTTTGCTGGTGACTTTGCCTGCAGGGACGTTCAGCTGTATCATCAGGGGGTAAAATACACAACGCTGATAACTTATCTGATCCGGTCGTAACAGGGCAACTGTTTGCATCAACCTGTAACGGGAACTCAGATTTCAAAAATCTTTTGCTGCCTGTAAAAAACTGAGTTCCTGGCAGGAGTTTCGAGGGACTCACCCTTTTCGGACAATCCTTGGAGATGGAAATCAAGTTAAACCTTCCCACTACATCCCTCTTACCGCTTTTAGTCTCCCAGAGCCAGAATTTAAGCTGTTAGCGTAAGGTCTTAGCCAACATAATAGGTTTCTGCTCAAATTAGACAGAAAGGGGTAGTCTGAAATTAATGATACTGTGATAATAGAACAGTATGTAAAAAATAACAATTCCGACAATTTTGAACAGGCCAAGAAGTCGAGGATTAAATTAGCTTGGTATCGTCCAGCATCTGCTGGTGGATGTTTTACAGTAGTGCATGCATTGATTCTGAATAACATGACAAAAATTCTAGTTAGTTACGTTTCAGATTGCAATTTTTAGATTGCTTCCGACCTGCCTCATTTATTTCGCCTATTTATTACTTATTCAAATAAATGTGTTTTAGGGCATCCTCCAGTCTCAGTAACAGTTACAAAGGGCTCTATATTCAGTCACTCTTAGGTAATAGTGTTATGTTAGTATAGGTTTCTTGCTGAGTGTTGAACTATTCAATGACTGTAGACTGTTACTGCCTCCTTGAGGACATACAGAGTATGTTATTCGATTGATAATCAGACTGTGCATACTCATGTTGCATATGTACTACTTTATCACTTGACTATTATTGTTTATTGTGAAGCAGAAGTATATTTGTCCCTAATTAGGTGTATTTCAACTGTATTCTGTACTATTTGTCGACACTGTTGCATGCGCTAAGCAATGCTTAGTCACGCTATTATGCACAAGCTATTCTGTACGACGAACCTGAACTACAATAGAAATGACATACCTTAGACTATAAGGCTTAAGTCACTGGATAAAATGGCATCATAACTCATACTGAAAGTCTTCAAGTCTCAGGAAAGACAACATCAAGGTGTCAGGTCTTTTACAATTAAGCATTGTGCAAAATAGACTTAGAGTAAAAGGCATCAGCCTGAATGTACTCGCTCACTAAAATCCGTAATTACGAGAGTTGTAAGATAAAAAAGATTATTTTCATTTCTATATTTTAGTTTCAATTTGAGAGCACATCTGATAACATCTGACAGATAAACCAAGCTCCTTATGTTCCGGTTATTTTGATCGAAAAACAGTGAGGAATCGACTTGGAATCAAATCTCCTCCATTCCAGAGCCAGGAATTGGACTCTTTTCTAAAAAAATTAGAACAACCCTACACTTTGCATGTTCTGAATCACATGTGTGTTTCGCCCAATGCCTAATTGTGCGAGACCTGACACCTGACGTGGCTTTTCCAGAGACTTGAAAACTTTCAGTCTGAGTTACAATGCCAGTTTGTCCAGTGACTGAAGCCTTTTAATCTGAGGCATGATGCCTTTGTATTTTATGACTCAGGTCTGAGGATGTCCAAAAATGCACCAAGCTATAAACCACTTCTTTATGGTCAAAATTTATTCAGTCAAATTTAATAATAAGTAAGTTAATCCATTCTAAAATTTAAAGTAACAATTATATGCCGTTTCAGATATACAAAACTCATATTGAGTTTTCTAAAGAGTATCTTTTTGACAAAGCTCTTGAATATCTTTTAACTATTAATCACATTCCTTTTTTAACCTCTCGTCAAAGTATGCATCTTACCCTTTTGTTGAAATGAAAATGAAATGGCCTTGGTTTTGTTAGTTCAGGTATGAATCATTCAACAAAATAAACCATACAAACACTTACTGTTCTTACCCAAAAGTCTAATTGGTAACTTTGTTGACTAAAGAACTGATAAAACTTGATGGAAGTTGCATCACAGTCAGATTGACGTTGCAATGCTGCCATTTTTGAGTATAATATATCTGAAGATTAGTGAACAGGCCTCAGGCATTCTGTCTGAAACTCTATTGTTTATATGTTCTTGTATATGAAAAGACAAAGTCTAAAAATGAACTATTCTAAGATATGGCATGATTGTTCTGCTATATAAAGAAATCTTGTGATCGCGAGGACCTGAGTTCAACTCTTGAGACTCTTAAAGCCTGGATCAGTGAATTTGATGTTTTCAAAAAGTGATTTTTAGTTTCAGCTCTCAGCCAGATTTAAAAAGGGAATGTTCTCAGAATTTCTGGCAAGGTTGTTTCAAATTTATTAACCAGGGCTGCGTTCTCCAATAATGTTGTCTCTTAGCGCGCTACGAAGACTCTAAAGGTATACCTTAACTACAGTTATACCTTTCCTACGTGTGTTCACCGAACTATACCTTAGTATGGTGCTTAAGGTAAACCTTCTTAAGTGCGACCTTAGCAGGTGCTGTCCATTGATATTGATGTCTCGATGAACAATTGTGCGCTCTTTCCTTCACAACGGTATAGGAAAAGCATTGAGAAAACAATGTTCCTTATAAAGAAGCGTTTTAGAAATAGTACGAACTGCATTTATCGGGGCTCATTTAAATATGAACATGCAGAAATAAATACGTTTATGTGTTTATAATTTAGCAAGTCAGCAATCCCACACCCTCACGGCAAGTGTGTTAATGTTACCCATATACCCACCTACCAGCCAAATGGCGTCGACCTCGATTGAAGTGCATTATAAAACAGAATGCTACTTATTGAGTGTAAATGTTTTCACATCATTAAATAGATGCCATGGTTTCCACCGTCTGCCCCCCCGGGAAGTCGTGAACTAAAATGGAAAATGGAGGAGAAGGGGTGGAGGAGGGATGCACAAACGCGGGAAGTGGGGAAATGGAAGCTGGGAGAATTTATAGTGAAGGGGAAATGACTTGATTGGGTGCGAATGAACAAGGGATGATTAGGTAACGGGCT
>JAUMHP010000059.1:5177927-5204915 GCA_032361065.1 Enteromius trimaculatus
TATGCATCTACTTAAACCAGGTGCAAGTCAAATAGTTAAAAAATCGTTTCACACACAAATAAAGGGGCTAAAAAAAATTCACCGCGCCGGGAAGGTTGAAGGCAATCGGTTGGCCGGCTCTGCCAGCGATGTGTCCCTTATTTTTCAGGGTTTTAAATGCAGATGTTGAAAAGAAGGCTACTGAACTGCGACTCCTAACACATCAACAGTGAATCGGTGGAAACAGAAATATTTGGGTCCTTTGCACTTTTGGAGTCTTTTACTTTTTGTGCCAGTTTGCACATTGTTCACAGCCATAATATTTTATAATTAGAAGGCGGTTTTATGTTAGAGCTGTTGCTCCAATAAATATGTGCATTATTGAAATCAACTAAATTCTTGGCTATTGTTTTTTTTTTTGTTTGTTTTTTTGCCGCCGTGATGGTCTTAATTTTTCTTCATAGAGGTCTTGAAAAGATCTTAAAAGTCATTGAATTTGAATATCAAAAATGTGCAGATACCCTGCATTTGCGTGTGGGTTTTATGTGACCGTTAATATAATGTAAATGTTGCAAACCCCAAACTAGCCATTCTGTAACACTATTTGAATCATTTATTTGTGTGGCAATGCATGCTGGGCTTTCTAAAAAAAAAAAAAATGTTAAATGATTGCTGGAAATCTGTAGAGATTCTTTTGGTTTAAAAGTGCAAACCACATACAGACAGAATTATACTCTGCTAATACTCCAGATTTTCCCCTGACTCACTGATGCGTCTCCATGCTGTCTAAAAATACGAACTCTCCGACGTGTTATGCAACCAGTGTGTATTTAAGTCTTGAATAGACTGAGTGCTGATCTTCTGCTCACCCACACACTGGAGAAAGATATTTGTGGGACAGAGTTCAGTTTAGATGTGGGAAAAATGTCCAGATGTTTTTTTAAATTTGGTGAACTGTCAACTTTGCAACTTTTCATTTGGCCAGTCAAACTACCTCTTATTGCTTACGTAAATAAGCTCTTTTTTCACATAATTATTTTTAGCATGAGTCAGAGGGCAGATCCCACATTAGAAGGTGATGTTATTCTGTGCTTTCGCTTACAGATAAAACTATAAAATTGTGGAAGATCAGTGAACGTGACAAGAGACCAGAGGGATACAATCTTAAAGAGGAGGATGGGCGCTACAGAGATGCTGCTACCATCACAACTCTACGGGTGAGTCACGCACACTTGTCCACACTAACACTCAAGAAGACAAATATAACTATGAAGTTTGGTATAATTGACAAAATCGTCAATATCGTCTATCGACCCAACCCCCTACACTTATTTGATCATGCGTTACAAAAGTAGAATTATGTACTCATAAAAGCAATTATGTTTGGCCTCTTTGCGCAGGTGCCAGTATTCAGGCCTATGGATCTCATGGTGGAGGCCAGTCCGCGGCGGGTCTTTGCCAACGCCCACACCTACCACATCAACTCCATCTCAGTCAACAGCGACAACGAGACCTATCTGTCTGCAGACGACCTTCGCATCAACCTGTGGCACTTAGAGATCACAGACCGCAGCTTCAGTATCCTATAAAGTGATATTAGGAATTATTTTGGAGGATATAAAGGAGCTTTGCCGTTGGGTGTTTGTTGATTTGGGTTGTGAATGTCATGTTGAAATCTCTCCTGACTTCTCTCAGCATGTCAGTTCAGCGACGTTATGTGACTTTAACTCTGCATCAGACATTGTGGACATAAAACCAGCAAACATGGAGGAGCTGACGGAGGTGATCACAGCCGCAGAGTTCCACCCTCACCAATGTAACACGTTTGTCTACAGCAGCAGCAAAGGCACCATCCGCCTGTGTGACATGCGTGCATCAGCACTTTGTGACAAGCACTCTAAATGTGAGTTATATGAGCTGACTGCATCATGTATACCAATTAATCGGTTTGTTTTCCAATCAGTATATACGGTGATGTCATGTGTTAGATGTGTAAAGACATCCGTTTCTCTTCTGCTTTTTCTAGTGTTCGAAGAACCCGAGGACCCCAGCAACCGCTCTTTCTTTTCTGAAATCATCTCCTCAATCTCAGACGTGAAGTTCAGTCACAACGGCCGCTACATGATGACCCGAGACTATCTGTCCGTCAAAATCTGGGATCTCAACATGGAGAATCGGCCCGTTGAGACATACCAGGTGAGTTCGTAGTTGTAGTGATCTGTGTGATGGGTGAACCAGTGATTAATGGCCCATTCGTAAACGTTTCATTTCTGAATGAGTCACCTATTTGAATTAGTC
This sequence comes from Enteromius trimaculatus, assembly GCA_032361065.1. Classification (NCBI taxonomy): domain Eukaryota; kingdom Metazoa; phylum Chordata; class Actinopteri; order Cypriniformes; family Cyprinidae; genus Enteromius; species Enteromius trimaculatus. The sequence goes on from JAUMHP010000059.1 coordinate 5,180,205, forward strand.
GACTGAATAAATGACTGAATCATGAAATTAATACATTTTGCGGGAACACTTGTTAACTTTTAACTGACTTTCCCCCTAATTCTTAATTTGCTTCTTATAAAAAGTTAATAAAGTAGTTCTTGTAGCACTTTTTAGTCTTCATAGAATCCAGAAAAAAAGGTCCACCTTAAGAGAAAATGTGCCATTCACTGCTCCTAAAATGTATAATTGCTAAAAAAAAAATTTATACATTGTATTGAACAACAGATTTTGTGTGAAAATAAATCATACTATATATATATATATATATATATTTATTTATTTATTTATTTATTTATTATTTATTTTTTTTAATATCTTAAAAATGTATGAGGTGGCAAGAGGGGCCTTTATTTGTACCCTTTGCACACAAGGCCCATGGTATTGATACAATTACTTCAGCTAAAAGAATGCTTTTTAAATAGTGTCTTTTTAAATAAGTTAATACTTGTTCAGAACAATCACTTTAGTAAGGTTTATGCTATTTTCTGCTTATTTTGAAAAATAAAAGTATTGTTTTTTGTTCAATAGGTAAATATTACTGTCATTTAAAATGTTCATATAAAAAAAAATATTTGTTTTGTAAAATACAGAAACAAAATCATTTTAATAAGTAAAGATACTGAATGTTTTGAAGGTGATCCAGTAATAATTTTATATATCTATATAAATATTTATATATTGATATTATATATTTACAGTAGTAACAACAAATTACATTTTTATTATATGGTGTCATGCTTTTAAATGTGTTGGGTTCATTCAAAAAATAGTTATTATATCTAATGCGGACACCCAATATATGATATTAACATGTGATGATATTTACCATCTGAATCTAACAATGTCATGTCAAAAAAACGGAAAGGTCAGCCATCTATTAATTATCTTGTTAATCATTGCGTCTTTAGCCCCAACAGCTACCCCTAATACCATACTTTTACATATTCTTTCATTATTTAAAAACTGTGGCTTTATTTATAATAAACAAGACTGAAAATCACAAAGACCACCTTTGCCTCAAAATGTATGCATTTTATTGATTTTCATTTGCTACTTAAATTCACAACTTGATTTATTAAAAAAAAAAGAAGAAAATATTGGATCAAGCAAGCAAAAAATCTATGTTGCACTGCAGAGTGAGATCGTGTCAAGGATCAGAGAAATATAGATGTGAATCTTGAAACGCAGGAGATTTTTACCCCATGACACCTTAAACCCTGTTGTACTGGTAAAAAAAAAAAAAAGTATTAATTAAAAAACAAATGTTTCAATCAAAATATTAAGCAGCCAACTGTTTTCCTATCAAAATTCATAAACGATTCTTGAGTAGACTGTCATCATTTTAGAATGTAATGTATGTATTTAATTTGGTATAAATTGATAATATTTGGGTATTCTCTCTACAACACAAACCCATACCAAAACTATGAATTTTTTGCCGTTTTGTGCATTTTCTTAAAATCTATATTTGTAATGAGTATATATGTTTAGTTTGTTTTATGTTTCCCACAAACCCTATTTTACGCATGGATTGAAAAACCAAAAGGAAAATCCATAAAAAATTACATTTACAAATGTAATGTCATTTAGCAGGTGCTTTTATTCAAAGCGACTTACAAATTAGAACAATGGAAGCAATTAAAATCGACAAAAGCGCAATGACATGCAAGTATTAGGACAAGTCTCAGTTAGCCTAATGCAGTAAATCACTAAATTAGTATTCTGGATTCTGCTGACACGCATTCAGCACTCCAAACAGAAAATACTGTTGTAAAATTAGTATATGAATGAAAAGACTAGTTTAGTCAACATTAGGGGGCGCTACCTGCTCTGTTTTACACTGTAAAAGTTTACGATTTAAGGTGGAACCTACAAGTCAGCAATTTTGCCTCAAACGATTAGGAGTGTCTCGACACGCCCAGATATTTCTGATTAACGTTCATGGTTTAGATGAGGTCAGCCTGGATTACGGAGTCATTTTTCTGTACACAAGCATCAGGTTGTTTCATTGCCTCTGATACTGCATTGAGCGTTATTACTGGGGATCCTAATATGTTGTGTTTGTCTTCAACAGGTTCACGAGTACCTCAGGAGCAAGTTGTGCTCTCTCTATGAGAACGACTGCATCTTTGATAAATTTGAATGCTGCTGGAACGGAAATGACAGGTTAGACTTTTCCAAGAGTCTGTATTATACCATTTCCATAATAGAAGAGTGTGCTAAATTTAAAAGGGACCACTAGCTTAAACCTTTTTATTCCCCATGCATCACAGTTCTCACAAAAATATTAAGCAGCACAGAACAAACGAGCATATTGGAATAATTTCTGAAGGGTCATGTGACACTGAAGATTGGAGTAATGATGATTTATATTAAGCAGCTTTTACACTTTTGCAATTTCACAATATAATTGCTTTTTATTATCTAAATGAATAAACGCATCCTTGGTAAGCATAAAACATTTTTTAAAGCCTTTTAAGAAATCCAAAAATTTGAATGCTAGTTTATATTAGTCAACTGTAGCAGAATCGTAAGTTTATTATTACTAGTTTATTACAACAGTTTGTCCTCTATCAAGAGAGCTTTATTTTGTTAGAATGTTTTGACAAGCATTAAATGGCAGTGTATAGTTTCTGCACATATTTCTGTAATAAAGGCTCATTTTCTATTTAAGACACAACTTCCTGAGATTTAAAAGCTGACCGTCAGTCAGTAAGGTGACAGTCAACATTTCGGCCGGCCACTGAGCCTTCGTGACTCCGTTGGGGCCCAGACTGGCTCTTATCTGGAGGGAACCTCTAATCACTCTCAGACAGACTGAATGCTGGTCAAGGGCAGAGGAAGATTGGGTTAGCATGTCATGAAGACACGTTAGTGCTATCGAAGACGCACTTGAACTTCAATCAGGCCTATAATTGGACTGCTAGCCAACCATCCAGTCCCATTCCTAGAAATCTGCGGCTTTCCCAATACTAGCCTAGAACTAGCTGAGTCAGCACTGTACCAAACATTGTTATATGTGGAGAAGACAAAAAACTGGGAAATCCAAATGTCTACATGGACAACAGTAATCTAATGATTACCCTTTTTCTTAATATTATGACAGTATACAATATTATGATTAAAGGGTTACTTTGTTTTGTTACTTTTACATTATTTATGTATTAACAAACTTGATTAATACAACCATTTTAAAGAAAAAAGGATGTTTTGTCATAGCTTTTGGAGCAAGGGCGCTGCCATCTTGCAGTACCACAGCGAGTGATGTCACAGTGTTGGTTTGCCCCGCTGGCCAGTGATATATCTGTACATTTTGAACACACAAATGTTATTTTAATACACGGACAATTTGGATGAGTATTGTCAAACTGTCAGTGTGATGAGTTTTGATCACGGGTTCCCAAACATTGTTTTCATAATACCATAGCTTTTTATTGTTGAATCAGACCTTTCAGATATACTTGCATTACACTGACTTAAGTTGTCATTTTATGTTCACCACCAATACCTTTTTTTTTTTTTTTTTATTATTAAACTGATATGAACTTGATCAACACAGAATAGTATACGCACGGTAATAGATTTGGATTTGTCTCGTCTGGTTGATACCCGATCTAGCTGAAAATGGCAGTATCGGAGCCAATAACGATACTGAGTATTGAATCGATGCAGAAAAATCATATGTTATATATATATATATAGAAGTTTATAGGCGCTCAGTATCATGTACACAAACACAAAACACCATTATGGTGACTTAAAATAATGCAAAAAACCTTTAAAACATAGGATTTCAGTTTACATGTTGTCACTGTGCGTTATAAGGTGATTTGTAGTTTATTACTTTTAAAAACTGTACCTAAAATGTCTCATTATAGATGGGGCTATATAAATCGTTTTATTAGTGCTTACGTGTGCATTAAAGTCACATGCTGTGTTTTTGAACATCTTTACATTGGAATTTTAACAGTAAAACACTATAAAATGCTGTTATGTTTACAGTGAGGTTTATTAATGGTACTGTCTTTCCTGTTCTCTTCTTTTGTCCCAGTGTGGTGATGACTGGATCGTACAACAACTTCTTCCGAATGTTGGACCGCAGCCAGCGGCGGGACGTCACTCTGGAGGCTTCGCGCGAGAGCTGCAAGCCCCGGCAGGTCCTGAAGCCGCGCAGGGTTTGCGCGGGCGGCAAGCGAAAGAAGGATGAGATCAGCGTGGACAGCCTGGACTTCAACAAGAAGATCCTACACACCGCCTGGCACCCGCAGGAAAATATCATCGCCGTGGCAACCACCAACAACCTCTACATCTTCCAGGAAAAAGTGAACTAATACTGTCGTCATGGGGAAAGAAAACCTCCGAACCTCTCTCTCTCTCTATGTTAAAATGAAAAAAAGAAAAAGAAGAAAAAAAAAAAGACTAGCAAAAATCATTTCTGTGACAGCCACCATCATCACATAACCAACCTTGGCCTGCTCCAGGACAGAATGAACTAGTTGAGCCAACTAGCGGCTGCCAATACTGATTAAACTGGTTCAAACTGGTCTGGAGAAGAGCGCAACCTGGCCTCGGCCTCTGTGGCACCATGACACGCGCCTTGCTCTGGTGATGTTGTGCCAACCTGTGTCTGTACCCTCCATCCCTTTCCCTTTACCCACAAGTCCGAGCCCAGGGATGAAATGGGCAGCAATCTGACAGATTTCAAACATGCATTTTTTTTTTTTTTTTTTGTTCTTCTTTTGTTTTTTGGCTTTGGTTTATTCAAGGTGTCTGTATAAAAATGAATTTGAACTCATGTGGACGTGTCCCTGTGTCCTTTAATCTTCCATATGTTTTTCGTGCCATTGTAACCATTTTTAATCTTCTCAGAGAAACTGCCAAGTTTGTTTAGTTTGTTTTAATTCTGTTTCAAGAATGTTTTTTTTTTTTTTAGATTTATTATTTTAGTTCACTATATATTACATTTCATACTGTCCCATTACACTCCATTACAGCTACAAAAGGTTTCAGCTGTTTCTTTTCAGAAATCCACACATCGACCATCACATTGGCCCAAAGAGCTTTGCCTGTTCTTTTTTTTTTTTTTTTTTTTTTTGGCACAGACGACTTTGCCATGTTTGCTGTAGTAGTTTAACATCTACACTTGTTCAAGCACATACACTCCAGTTGGACTGCTCGCTCATGTACGAGTCATTCAGCTTTACAGGGTTTATTTTCCTTTGTGATCCATGCCCGATTTCTGTCTTCACTCTCTCTCTATCTCAAGAGTTACAAGTTGAGAAAGATTATAGAGATTATGATATCAAAATGGTATTTATAAACGGAACAAACAATTAAACAAGAGTCGTGTCCTCTTCTTTGAATTTGCAAAGCATGCCTGATGCGAAACTGAAAAGCTTTTTGAGTGTGAAGTCAATTTAATATAGGATACTAAAGGCTTTTGAGAACCATGAGGGATGTTTTGCAATTTACCATGTGCATATGATAATTTTAAACATTGCTTAAAGGATTTTAGAGCTAAATATCCCCTCAGATTTGTTAGATCACATTAACTTAGCAGCGTTGAGCTTATCCTTTTAATACTGCATTAAACATAAAAAAATAAATAAAAGCATGGCAGAAATATCCCACAAAATCATACCAGGGATGTATGGCAAGCTTTTTCTTCATTTTCTTTAGTAACTGGTAGCAATTGCAGTTTTACTTAAATACAATATTTAAATAAAATATATATGTATGTATATATTGGGGTGTTTACACACCTTTTTTGTCATCTAAAAAATTATTTAGGGGGGTTTGGCGGTTCGGGGACTGAAAATGCAAACTTCTAAAAATCTTTGTGAACTATAAAAACTAATTTGTGACAAGGTGCTTTCATGCATGATGCTTACTTCTTGCTGTGTGTGTAGGTAGTTTCTTGACAAAGTCATCGTCAACTACTTGCCTGGCATGGGTGATAGTGTTTGTAGTTTTCATGCATCTGTATAAACGGGGATCGTAAAACTTCTACATTTTTATTACGCCACTGTTGTGTAAACACACCCTTAGACATCCTTTTTTTATATAAAATACTGTCTTACACGAATGCTGACTTTACTGTTCAAAAGAAAAGCATAATAACAGTAACCTAATCTGTTTTGTAAATTTGTATTATTAATCTAATAGCAAAGAAATCATCCATGCACAGCCTTCTACCTTGATCTGCAACCAATTTAGTGCTAGAAACAAGTACATTTTAGTGAGGGTTTTGTTCAGTAAGCTGTTTCACTCGAATATACAATCAAAATATGGGAGAACAATTGTTATCTTAACCACTAAAGTTTGCAATTTGTTACCAGTATCAGTATCACAAATGGGGTAGTTTGTAGTATCATGGAAAAGAGCTTGTGACTAAAGGAAAACAGTTCAAATGAAAAGTTTATGAAACAGAAAAAAAGATGTGCTAGTAATTAAAAAGTATCAGCAACACCATAGTTTGTTTTCAGAAATAAAATGTTAAATGCGCTTTCCATGCGGCATTTTAGTTTATTGACAGGGACTCCGTTCATAATACAGGTGTGTTATTTTTTTATATATATAAATAAGCAGCTTGAGTCGATTACGTAATGCTAGTATCTTTGTTGTCAGATATGAACCCATTTGCGTCATTTTAGCACTGCAGGAAATCTGCAGTCCCATAACAGTTCTGAGGTCAGCCAGGAAAGCAGTTATTAACGAACTTAAAAGCACCCTCTCCACAAAAAGTCCGATCCGTGATCAGACTCCGTCACGCGTGAGCGCGCAGGTCTAAAATGTGCATGTGCGCGCGCGTGTGTGCGTGCGCGCAGAGTGTGTTCGTGCGGTGCTGACAGTCTTATGCAAGCCGCCCTACACAGAGCCACGATGTCCGACGCTGCTGCTCCAGCAGACAACAACGGGGAGCCTGGGTTAAACGGTACGTACAGCCGGAGCCCCTAGCAGTATAGCACTGACATCTGTAAAATCTGTTAGATAAGCCTTTGATTTGTCTGTATTGGTGTGTTTTTATACTTTTAATTATTTTACTTGATGTACATGCTCTTTTTTTTAGTTCCAGTCAACATTTTTGTGCCATAAGGAAGGCGGGTTTTGCTGTAATACAACTGCGTCATGTTAATTGACAAGCGATATGTCCAATGGCCATTGAGGTTGTGTGTTAAGGCGGGTCTTAAAATGTGATTGACTTGAACCTAAACCAATAGTGTAACCATACGTTTCCAGTAGGCTGGCTTAAGCCGATGTCAACAAGGCGAGAACTAGAGCAACTAGATAATGGAGATTGTGGATGCTTGAAACCCCATTTTTATTGGTTTAATAAACACATGCCTGCCCGTGTGTTTATAAAAAGAGGCTCGAGGGAAAAAAAAATGTTCATATTTGTTTGACATGTAACGCATGGCATGTGCCAGCAAATGTGATTTGTGTGATCTGCAAGGCTGCAAACAAACTGGTTTAAAAATTGGCGACTGATTTAACGTTAACTAATATTTAGTTGCTTAGTAGACAAAAACCGTATGAGATGCGTTTAAAAAAAAACTCGGAGACGAAAAAGTACCATTAGCATCAAGAACCAGACCGTAAACAAAGAGCTGGATATTATATACAATATGTGTGGATTTGTTAAAAAATATTTTTTTTGTCAGCCTGCTATTTGAAATCCATAGAAGTTAATTAGTCATTATATATACTTATACGTTATTTTTGGTTATAACATAAGTGGAAATTCCCAAGGATGCGCTGAAGTTACTGTAGACTAATAAATCTTGTTGAAGTTCCTAGTATGCGTTCTGAAATGCGAAGAGCAGACTGCTAAATCTCGCTGTCTGAATAATAGATAACTGATTTTGGAAAGTATACTTTAACAGTCTTTTACTGTAAACAGCCAGTGTTAATGTAATGTCCGCTGAGCTACGTGCGCGCTGTGACCAAAGTTAGTTAAGCGTCACTACTAGTCCTCACAGCTGTTGAACCTAGTTCAGGACGCCAGTTCAGTTTTACTATGGTAAAGGATAGAGTCGTGAATATTAATTAGGAGCGAGTCAGTAAGCCGTACTGATTGGCTTAAGGGCAGACACTGGGCGGTAAATTGGCCAATAACCTAATGACAAAGACTCGCGTAATGAATTTAAATGAGCCAAAACTGTGACCGAACTGTGCAGTGAAGTTAAAGTAGTGTCAGTAGAACATAATTAATATTCACGAGCTGCGCTTTCGCCATAGTAGTATTTGTAATTCTATTTGTAGCAGCAGCGAATGTGGTCAGAACTGTGTCTACGTGTGGAAAGTGTAAGAAAGAAAGCCAGGAAATAGAATTGGGAGACGGGAGTGTGAGTTTTGGGCGGTGAGTTATGATATTTTGAGATCGTGAAGTAGCAGTGGTTTGTTCATGTAAAGTAGGTAACAGTGTTATGAGGAGGGTTGATGGAAAATGCATGGTGATCTTGGCTCATGCAGAACATTTGGTTTTCGAATAAGTTGTTCCTATTTTTCATGCCGTATTAGAAAGAGGGTGGTTGCGTTAATGTCTTTAAAGGCTTAACAACAAAATAAAACAAACGAATTATTTCATGTTTAATTCTAAAAGAAAAAGTGCATGGGAAAATGGCAAAATGATGCTTTTTATTGCTCAAAAACATTAAAAAGGACAAAAAGTTGTGTATATAAAATTATATAGGCCTGTACATATATACATTTATTACGTTTTTACAAGTGACTGTAAAGTATTTTTACATAATTATATTTATATAACATTATATTTTGTATACTGTGTATATTCATTATGTAGGCTATATAAAAAATACAAACGCATGCATGTGTATATATTTAAGAAAAATGTTTACATAGTAAATATAAGAATATAAGTATAATTGTAAATTGTAACCACAAAAAATATATATTTTTTTGTTTTTAATTGTTTGACAGGACTAAATAAAACATTTGTTTTACTTGAAATAAAAAAAGTGTTAATTATTATTTTTGTTTTGACGAAATAGACAAAAAACTGAAACACAATGCAAAAAAAAAAAAAAATTATTTATTTATTGCTAAGTGTATTATTATGTATAGCCAATAGCCTACTACTGTAGTATAGTAGTATCAATTATACTAGAAAAACACTGATTCATTACCACACAATGGCTTTTCACACAGCACATAACCCTGGTTTAAGGCGATTTTATTTCCTCAATGAATTCTGTGACTGTTGTCTTTTTTCTCCTTCACTAGATTTTCAAACTGTATAATAAGAACCACAGCTCCATTATATCATAAAACTCTTGGTTTCCCACAGATGAGGCTGACTTCCTTGGCCAGATCTCAGTGCATTGATTTGATGACCACAGCTTTCTCATGCACTAGTGCTAACTTGTGAATCTGAGAGATCGTCTAGGGAAAGTGAAAGACATCTTAATGTTGGCCACGTTCTTTTAGTGTAACAGATGGGCAAATGTGGGCTCAGCTTAACAGTGTTTGTCTAAAAATTTGTATGTGTCTGGCTGTGTACGAGGCGTGATGAGTGCTAGCTGGAGGACATATGAAGAAACTTTGCCCACAGCCAAAGATCTAATAAGATTAATCTCTCAAAACCTCTCAAGAACATGTCTGGTCATGTTTCTTCAATAAAATCAAAAGTGCTAATGAACACAACAAACAATGGCATTCTTGTTGATAAAAAATTGTTGATAATGTTCTTTATTTGTAGTTTAGTAATTTGCAGTTTAAGCATAAATTAAGGATTTTTTATATTATGTCAGTTGGTTTATTACTTGTAAGGAAAATAAAATGTAAATGTAAATTTTGAGTTTGTATTCAGCATTTGTTTATTTTAATGAATTGAATACTTTTTTTAATCAGCGAGGACACTTTATCAGAAGTGATATTAAATTTAGGATGTTACAAAATAATTATTTATCAAATAAATGCTTTTTGTTTGGACATTCTATCCATCAAATAAACTACAAAAGAAAATGCATGTGTATTTATATGTATATAAGTTAATTAGTAAAACACCCATTTACAACATTTATAATATTTAATAATTGAATATACTGTCACAGCAATAAATTGTTAAAAATGTTAAAAACATTCAAGGCTTCTTTAAAAAACAAAACAAAAATCTTACCAATCTTAAACTTCTTTTTCTGTATGCAATATTATAGTCAATATGTAACAAGAATTAATAAAAGTAAAAGTTAATAAAATAAAATAAAAAATAGCAGCATGACTTAGTTTTTGTCTTTCTATATATTTAGTTATTATATATATATATATATTATTTATTTATTTTATTTTATTTTATTTTATTTATTTTTTTAAATAAAAGATTAATTGAATATCTTGTATTTATACAATTCACCCAATAGTTTATGTTGTCTACCAGACAAATTGATCAAGCCATGGTGCTTTAGCATTTCATAAATGAGCCTCTGTAATACTATCGTCTGATCTTTTGATCTCTATATATTCCCTGATGACAGCCAAAGTAACATTTCACCATTGGCCAGAATGTTCAGCTTGCCCGCTGCCACAGCAACACTGTTTGTGTCAGTGGATCGAGGCAAAGGTCAGTCGTCTCTAGCACAGCCGAATTCACACATTTCCCCTCAGGATTGGACAGAGACGTGCATGCCCGTCCATACTGATGGGAGGATGTGTCCGAGTAGAGTTAAAGCAGGCCCTTGTCACATGATCCATGTTTGCTCAACCCAACGTGAACCTTCTTTGTCTTCCTCTTTTTGTTTTCCTGGAAGTGGCCTGCAAGGCATTCGGTTTATACTTAGCTCATCCTGGTTGGTCAGCAGCATGTGCTGGGAAACCATTGAGCCGGTGGTAAACAGAGGATTGACTGTGCGATAACACGGACGTTTCTGATGAGACAGCACGGCAGATGTGGGTGAAAGGGGAACACGGGAAGCTTAGTGCTCATCCCTGACTCACGGATGAAAGGAGTCTGTGTGTTTGTGTTGATCAGGCCATGCGTTCAGGAGTGCGTCCCTGCTCAGACTCACGTAGAGCACGCGGCGGTCGGGTCAGGTGTGTCTCATATATCAGTGAGCTTGTAATGAGTCTGAGAGGGAGGCATTTACTGCCCTTTCACCACACAGTAAATAGAAGTTGAGCCAGACCACCAACGATTTACAGGGAACTCCCACTGTCTGCCACCGTCTGCCTCGGTTTGTCTCAGAGGCTTACTGAATGCAGGATACATTGGATGCAATATTATTTCCAGGTCAAATCTCGCCTCAAAATCTGATATTTTGTTAAGAAAATAGTTTTCTTCTATAACTGTCAAGATTTAATTTATTATTATATTTTGGGAAGTCTAAGCTTTCACCAAGGTTAATGGCCAAAAATACAGTAATAAACCGTATTAGCGTGGACTTTTATTACTGTTGAAAATAACTGATCTCTATATGTTTCCTGATGATAGGCAAAGTAACGTTCAACATTGTACTTTATTGAAGTCCAAGCTTTGATCAAGGTTACATTTATTGGTTCAAAAATACAGTAATAGCATGAAATTCCATTACTGTTGAAAATAACACATTTCTATTTGAATATTTTTGAAAATGTCATTTATTCCTGTCTTGGAAGGCTGAATTGTCACCAGCATTATTACTTTAGGCTTCAGTGGCATGCAGTCCTTCAGAAAGCATTGCAATATGCTGATTTGCTGCTCAAGAAACACTTCTTATCGTTATCAGTCTTCTTTTTTTCAGGATGCCTCGATCTAGAATGCTTAAAAGAAAAGCATTTATTTGAATTAAAAGTCATGCACATGAGTTTGCAGAATTTGGTAGTAATTTTAGCAAATATTAAAATGATCTGCACTATAAACACTCTTTTTAAAGCCGGTAAAAACAATAAAATAAGCCAATCCCATAGAACATGTTCTTTCTTTTCATGTTTGTCCTGCGTCAGATCAGCCTCTTTGATCAATGCATCAAGACTTTATTTCGATTTGTTTATTCATTTACTATGAGTGCCATTAAATTAATATTATACATGGTATATAATACATTCTTACTTATCTACATTAGAATCATGAAAATGAGTGTTTTTCCACACTGTCACAATGAAAGACAAATCTTAGCATAACTTTGAGTTTTTAAGTATGAGCTTTTACTTCCATCTTTGGATTTTCTAGTGAAATATGAACCAAACATATTTTTGCATGAATAAAATAATTCTTTGTTCAAAATTAAACGTATGTATAAATAAAAATAATGAAATTGTATCTTTATGACTGTTCTGATTGTTTTGTGGTATTTTCTTTTTAGGATCATGGGTAGAGCTTGAGATGAACAGAAACGCAGCATCTCTCTCTTCCTCCAGCGCTTCGGTGCCGCTCCCTTTAGCCCAGGTAGTAGAAGAGGAGGATGATGGGATGGTGGGGGGGCTGGAACATGTTCCTTCATCATCTTCAATCCACAACGGAGACATGGAAAAAATCCTGCTAGATGCCCAGCATGAATCCAGCCGCAGTAACTCCTCGTGCGACAGGTAGACACCATATTTATGCCACCAAATGAAAATTCTGTTATTATTTGCTTACCCAAACAATCAAACCTAACACAAGCCAAGCATGATTGAAAACTCAGTGGAAACCTGGAATGACATATTTGGGTGAACTATCCCTTTGAGATGTTGTTTACATACTGTAGTCCGTGTTTATATGTGTGTATGTGTATATAAGCATATCATCTGCAAATGTCACCTGAGTTCACAGCTAAAGTTGAATTACCTCATAGAGAGAGAGCTGTAAACATCCATACCAAAATTACATGTGCTCACCCTGACCTCATGCTGATAGGATACGGCCATAATAACCCTTATCTCACTCAAACTCAGTGAGTCATATGATTGTGTTTACTGTAGGAATACAGCGTTCCTCTCTCATGTGTACACAGACTAATGTTCTCTCAAGCACTGCACACACAGAAATAAAAACGATGTGGTTCCAAATCTTTATTTGTGCTGTGAAATGAGATGTTTAGTAGAATGTTTGAGCTGCTCTTTTCCGTACAAGACCGAATGCAATCCAATACTAAAGCAGTAACAGTTCTTAGCTTACTTCAAACTGTTGTCTCCCACAGCCCTCCTCGACCTCACAGTCCTCAGGATGAAGGCCAGATCATTTTCGACGTGGACATGAGGAGGGACAGTCAGGTACTTCTTTTTGAGAACGTTGTGGATCATCTAATTTATGGAACGTACTCTGGCTTATCTTCATTATCTGTCTGTGTTTGTGTTTGGGCGCGTCTGTGTCCACTCAGGAGGAGGTAATGGAGAAGATCAGAGATGATGACATCTTAATGAAGGATTCAGACCGGGTCGCAGACTGGTCAAGTAGACCAGAGAATATTGCACCTAAGTAAGCTTTAGCGATTACTATTATACTGTTAAAGGGGTGTTTACCCAAAAATGAAAATTCTGTCATTAATTAATCACCCTCATTCAAACAGAAACCAACTAATTGTAATTTAAATTTACATTTGCATTTGTGGGTTAACTACTATTAGAGTTTGTATTAATATTATATATTTTTAAAGGGGACATATGATTTGATTTCAAGTTTTCTTTGGAGTGTTACAAGCTGTTCGTGCATAGATAAGATCCTTGATGTTGCAAAGATATGAGTTTCGGGCTTAGAGGAAAAACTAAAATGTACAGTATGTGGAAAATAATGTGTTTTTGCACCTTAAACCGCATAAACCCATAACATTACACCAAATACACAAAATAATGTTATTTATATCATACAACCCCTTTTAATGTATATTTTCTTTTAAATGTTTTTGTTTTTTTATAGGTATTAATATGTTTTCTTATACATTTTTATTTACCTTTGCCAATTTTTTTAGGTAATTTTTGTTTTGTTCTAACACAGATTTTAAAACAAAGTTTGCAGGCGGTATGATGCTGTTGTGATGACGGTGGATTTATCTTTCTGACAGGGAGTTTCATTTCCGGCACCCGCGGCGTTCAGTGACTCTCAGCATGAGGAAGACAGGAGCCATGAAGAAAGGAGGCATCTTCTCTGCTGAGTTCCTCAAAGTGTTTATCCCCTCGCTGCTTCTGTCCCACATCCTGGTCCTGGGTCTCGGGTAGATACACCTTTAAAACATGCTTCACACATATGTAGTTTATGCTGTGCTAAATTTTGGGAGTACAAAAAGCAAACCATGACAGTTAATCAAATATTGTTCCCTACATCATGCCTTTAAAATTGTTGAAAAAATTAAAATAATTTGCAAAATATAAACCTAAAAGGACTAGTGAGCAGAAATTATGTAGATTTTAGATTTATTATATGATATTCCCCCAGTTTCACAGTCAAGGCCTAAGCTAGTCCCAGACTAAACTGCATGGTTGAGCTGTCTCAGATGAAAATATCTTGCTCTGATATATCTCAAAACATGTCAGTGTCATTGTTCTGTGTTAAGACGCACACCTGTAATATTTTCTTATAAGGCATTTTTGTAAAAGTTGCTTAAATATCTTAATTTAACTAATGCCTAGTCCTGGCTTAAGCTAAACCCTGTATGTTATAGATCGGCATTTCCATAATGTTTTTAATCAACAGCGATGTAGAATTCTGAATTTCCCAGTCGTAAATACAAATTAGCTTGGTCATTCATGTGCTCAAAATTTGTGCAGTATTTCTGACTACACTTGAAGGGCTTACTACAAACGGCTTAAACGTAGAATATCCACCTGTTTCCTGAGTACCAGATGAGCGCTGCCATGATGGATTCTAACTTCTATTTGGATGCTCTCATGTTCCGATCTTTATAGAAATCCATGTTAAAATTGGATAAATTGATTGACTGAATTAATTAAACAGAAACTTTCTATCCATACTTCCATCTTCCTCCACTCATCCGGGACTGGGTCACCAGGGGCCATCAGTCTAAGCAGGGACACCCAAACCTCCCTTTCCCCAGACACTTCCTCCAGCTCTTCCGGGGGAAGATGTTCCGATCTTTATAGAAAACCAGCGTGTCCTAGGTCTACCCCTGGGGCCTCCCCCCAGTGGGACATGCCTGGAACACCTCCCCAGGGAGCTGTCCTGGAGTCATCCGGAAAAGATGCCCGAGCCACTTTTCTGCTGGCCTCTCTTGATGTGGAGGAGCAGCAGGTCTACTCCTGCCCAGCCACCCTTTGGGGGAAACTCATTTTGGCCACTTGTATCCGGGATCTCATCCTTTCGTAGATTGACTGGTAAATCGAGAGCTTCGCCTTGCAGCTCAGCTCCTTCTTCACCATGACAGGCCGGTACATTGACTGCATTACTGCAGAAGCTCCACCGATCTATCTATCAGTCTCTTGTTCTATCCTTCCCTCACTCATGAACAAGACCCCAAGATACCTAAACTCCCCCACCTGAGGCAGGAACCCTCCACCAATCTGAAGGGGACAGGCGACCCTTTTTAGACTGATTCTCATCTCAGCCGCTTCACACTTGGTTGCAAACAGCCCCATTGCCTGCTGTAGGTCCTGGTTCGAAGGAGCCAACAGGACAATATTATCTGCAAAAAGCATGGATGAGATCCTGTGGTCCCCAAACCGGATCCCCTCCAGATCCCGACTGCACCTAGAAATCCTGTCCATGAAACTTTCTATGAAAAACTAATTCTAGAAATGTGCAAAGCATCTTTCCGCTATGAGGCGGACAAGACTTCCACGTTCAGGAAAGGTGAATATAGACAGCATAGGGATTCGCTGAATCTTTGCTCAACAATAATAAATTGGTTCATGTTACACCATCAAGACCTAAAAAACCACTGATTGCTTTGTATCTTAAAGGGACAGTTCAAAAGTCATCATTTACATTTTATGTCGCTAATTAAAAATGTAAAATGGTTATTGAGACATTTGATCTTATAACTTTTTTTTGCTCAGAATTGCTTGATACAAATCCGCAGTTTTGACTTTTTCTCTGACTTTCTCTTTAAATTCTTGGTTAGATCATAGAAACTCGCAATTCTGATGAAAAAAGTGAGTTGTGAATTATAAAGGCAGAATTTATAAACTTGCAATTCTGAGGGGAAAAAAGTGGTGAGATGTAAACTTGAGAAAAATGTCACATTCGTGAGATAAAATCAATATTAGCTTATTGTTAGCAATATAAATATGTATTTCCTTTGACAACAGTGCAGTATTCCACACATGAAGTGTCTGGCTTTTTCATTTGTCTTTTTTTTTTTTGTCTGTATCTCTAAAACAGGGTCTATATCGGGAAAAGACTGACAACTCCTCCTGCAAGCTCCATTTGAACACAGATCCGATCAAGTGCCTCAGGCATGGCCCAGGTGGATTAGGGAGAAGGTTGCAGTTCATACGAAGAAGCCCCCTGCTTCCCCTTTCTACCCCTTTTAGTTTTTTCAGCAACATTTCTCCCTTTTTTAGTAATTCCTTTAACCAATCTTTCCATTTTGAGAAGCGTAAGTAATAAACTTCTCGTTTTAGTCCCTTTTCTTTCTCGTTTACCTGTTTACCTTTTGCCAGTTGTGAATGTTCTAACACCTCCTTAGTAGTATTGTATTTCATTTTCGAAGTATTTGGAGCATTGCGTTAAACCAAATTCACACATGCTAGCTCCACGCTAGCTCGAGGCAAAAACATCCCATTTTGGTTCAATCACATGACTCAAAAAGTGACAAAGGACTCACCCCCACCCCCTCCCGCGCCTTTGTTTTCACCCTCAAAAATGGAATCAACCAAAATATATGATTTTTGAAGTTCTACGAGCATGCCTGAGCGCTAACTAAGATTTTATTTATTACTACAAATACTACCAATTTAGTAATAGGGCGGGATAATGCCGGGATTATGGACTTGGAAGTGTTTTGGGAAGGACAGGGCTCTCCGTAGACCCAAAATCATTTGGTGAGGATGGAAAATGAATAGCACAGACACAATGTTTATGTATCAAGTGCAATTTTATACCAAGTTTTGCATAATCTTTTACACAACCCTGACCGAGACAACACCTGTTACATTAAATCACCTATTTATATATATATTTCATCTCATAAACATACATAAAAACCTGTTTGATGGGGCTGACGGATCCCTGTATGAAAAAAAGATATTGTTTTATCTGTCTCTTTCTGTTTGTTGTGTCCTTTTTATTAGTTTCCTTCACATACATATCAGGACCTAGTGGTTTCGTACTAGGCTTCTACAACATAGCCTACTTTGCAGTACCGCACAATTTACCAACAGCATTCATAGCTGAGAGAATCTTGCTAATAAGGACAACAGCTTCAGTGTTCTGCCAAGCTGTCATAGCTGTGTCATACTTTCTGGAATTTTGTCGTACGCTCTCATACTTCTCAGTCTCATACTGATGATAAAGCGTTTCCATGCTGTTGAGGACAAACAAACCTTACACCTTCAATGTATAGGAATAGCTCATTGAAAATTACATACCGCCCATTATTTACTCAAGTTCATGCTGTTCTAAACTTACATGATTTTTTTTTATCTGCGGGACTCAAAAGAAGAAGCTTCAAAAAATGTCCGTGCTGCTCTTTTCGATACAATGGAAGCTGATAGAGATAAACTGGAAAAGAGCAGCTTGGGCTTCTTTTAAATATCTCCAAGGGGTTGAATAATGAATTTGAAGTATTGTGTGAGCTACTATTCAAGCACACTTGCACAGTCACGCACATTAAGCGAACACTAACTAACACTCCAGCACCACAGGTGACCGTTACCTTGACATGAACATCCATCTTTGGGAACAGGGTTTCATTTAGATTTAATTATTCTCAATTCTAGCTGTGTTTCTATCTCTTTTAAAGTGTGTTTTGGATGTGTGAACACGTTTCCTTTGGTCTATCTGAGGATCTACTTCTCCTTGAATATGGCTGCCAAAACCAACTGAGAGCTCAACTCTTATGAACTGTGTGCCTCGTTTCCTTCATCATGTTTGATACAGCGTCCTGTCATCATGTGCGTGTTTTGTGCTACATGCTCATTCTTTTTTGGGTTTTTTTGCACCATCTTCTTGGTGTACACAAGTTTTGGAAGGTTTTTCATATGCCCTGGATATTTTTTAAGTCTTGAACAATCAAGGCAAACTAGAAGAGAAGGTACATGATAGGTGTTAGCTGTTTTATTTGTATTGGCGTTCAAGTTGTGGTTTCGAAAGAAACGTTTGTGGAGATACTTTCTTCAGGCTGCAATACGATGATAAAATGAATTGTACATTTCTTGATATGATACACCTTTTTTCCCCTCCCCTGTTGGACAATGACAAAGTTTTAAAATTAAAAATTTAAAGAACAGTCTGCACTTTTTGTTTTGTGTTCCATTGTTGCCAGAAATTCTTTTCTCTGTGGACAATTCCCATCTTCTCAATTTTGTTAAAATATCTTTGTATATTCAGAAACCATTTGAAGACTGTTTATTTATGGGATTTTGTTAATTTGACCAAAAAAAAAAAACAGTGTAGAATTAGCAGTTTCATATAATTTATTATAAATTGACTTTTTTGTCCATTTTATTATTTTCATAAAATTACATACTTCTAGTCCCATGTCAAGCATCACTTTCACTGTCGTTCAGTGTTTTTTAGACTTTTTTTAACACTTTACTTAAAGCCTTTACTTAGAATGCTTTATAAAAGTAGTTGTAATGCATTATATTTACACTTACCAGTTCATTATTGCTATATAAACGTTTAAATTTGCTATAATTACTTACATTTACATAGAATGTATTACAAATTATATTATTAAATTAAAAATTAAATTAGCACATTATAAATAATTAAAATACATTATAACCTTTATCATGCATTATACATAAAGGCTTTTAAGTAGTGTTACTTTTTTCCCAGTGTAACCATCCAACAATACTAGCTACCGGAAAGAACAAAGAGTTAGCTTATATTAGATCTCCAGAGCTGGGAACGTCTGGGAATTCAACCTGGGGTCAGATCTTCTCTGGCTCTACAGTTCACGCACCGAGCCTGTTGTTGAAACTTCTGTGAGATGATTACTTTGGAGCCAAACTGCGCTAGAGACAGATAAGAGTGATGTCTGAGGTCCTTTCATCAACCATTTTGTCATAATATACTCCCAGTTGCTATGATCTCACTACATTCCTCACATCAGTGTGGCTTAATTTCTAATTGACGTGAGAGTTAACCAGCCCAGGCTCCTCCTAAACATGAATTCGGACCATTCCAGCCCAGCTTACATCTGACTCATGTATCTTGTACAAGTGCATGCCCTCATCCTTACTGTGAATATGAAATGCCAGTCATTTTTGTGCTCTGTCATTATTGTTCCTGTCAATTTTTCACACTCTTGCTTATGTCAGATCACTGACGAGCAACACAGTGCCATTTAATAACAAGACTAATTATATGATATCTGTGGCTGAAATGCTTCATCTGTCCTTTGATTGTTTTTACAGAAACGTGCAGAAAAGCTTTTGCTATTGAATCCATTTCATCCATTGATTTTTCTGTACTCATTTGTGCTCTGTCCTCGAGGGGCGCTCAGCGAATTTACCCAGAGCTAAAAGGCTAAAACTAATTTTACCGACTCTAAAATGCCTAAATTGCCTTTGTGAGTTCACCTGGTTTTTATGTAATTAAAATTAAACCAGTTTAAATGACGTTAGCAGGCTAAAGCGATACGCGACCGCCCTCTAGTGGCGCAGACAGGAAATGAAGGGTGTGCCTAATTCAGACTCAACACTTTTGGGTGAGAACAACATCGTCTGTATTCCAAAACGTTGTGGTGTCTGTTTATGGATACAGTTGCCTACAACATCTTTTATTTTCCACACAGTTTGTCCCTGTCAGGTCTCTCAACGCTTTGTCGCAACCTGCAGGGCGTTTTCATATTGAGCTCAAATGCAAATCAGATCAGAAAATACAGTGGACCGGCATGAATCTTAATGCATGTTTTAATAAGATTAATTGTATTTTATTTTATTCAAGTGTGTCATATACAGCTATACACCAATTGAAAGTCCGAGATTAAATGTTTTATGCATAATTTGTCACTTGGTGGCGACTAAAAAGCCCAATAAAACTGGACTTCCTGCGAGTTCTATATTCCACCGCATAGGATGTAGTGGGAGGAGCCGTGATTGAATTCCCCGGCTTGTGATTGGCTGAAACAGGTGTTCTGAGGTTCCGTAGTCAATGATGACTGAAGTATGCATACTTGGGTATATGCGTGTTATGCTCCAAAACAAGGCCATTATCTAACGACTTCTGTTAACTAGAGGAGTGGTTTGGAAATGTCTGTAAAGTTCTTTCTTTGCAGCGTCAGTTTTATGTATGGAAGAGGGAGAAATTAATGAAACGGGTTGATCTTTTGTTTCTTTAGTGGCACAAACTGTGTTTCTCGCTTTCTCCCCCTCAGTCCAACAGCCTCAGACACAGAAGCTGAAGCAGAAACTCTATTGAGGGGGTAAGGGCACATGCTGTTGTTATGGAAACTGCGCTTTTGGAGCTATTATTGTGTGGCTGCTTTGGAGAAGCAAACGGAATGGTCCCCAGTGAGTGACTCTCCATCGCAATGTTCCACCGCCCCAAATTTGTTTATAAACATACGCAGCAAAAATAATTCCAAATAATTAAAAAATATTCCAAATATTTTTTATTACTTCAAAGCAAACTCTATACTCAATATTCTTAGAACAGTTCGATTACCCAACGAATGATTCATTATTAAATTAATCTCAGTGGTTCTTCTTCTTAATGGATCGTGCAGAACGAGTGACTTATGTGATTTGGTTCTTTTAATGGCTTTTTCAAACGTCTCGTTCTGAAAACGAATGATGTCAGCCATTCTTCGACTCACTAAATTCTTCGACACAACCTAATGAATCTTATGAGTCAGATTTTTTCCAGGGATTCAAAGCCTACAGCTGCAAAAAAAAAAAAAAACTATTTCTTAACTATTGACTACAGGAGGGCTCTTTTTAATTACCGAATTAAAAAAAAAGAAATAAAAAAGAAAAACTGTGTTACTTAAGTAACAGTATTTACTGACTCGCTTAAGACTCACTGAACCGCATATTAGCCTATATCATTTCGTTCGAATCGAGTAACTATTCATCTATACATTTTGACATTTATGAATAACAGCCTAATTCTATTTATTTATTTGTATTTATTTATTATTATTTTGTCACCACAATGTGAGTGTGGTGTGTTATGCATCAATATGTATTTAACATATGTTTTGCCAATTTGAATATATATATAATTTTGTTTATTATTGCTTTGTGTGTAGCCTATAGGCCTATTTATTTTGTTTAAATTTAAGATACATTTTAGATACAGACAGTAAAAGCAATAAGAATTACATTTTAACTCGGTTATATATTTTTTCTCATAATTACAAAAATAATCCAAGAGAAAAAAACTCAATCGTTAAATTCCCCTTCTTTAAACGAGACGTAACACTACGGCTAAATGCTGCACTGTACATATAGGCTACTGTACGCCCATGACCATCTGACACATGTGTGCATAAAAATAACTCAGAGCATAAGAACGCGTCCTGTGTGAACCTCCACTCATAACCCAGATCATATAAACCCAGATCATAATCTCGGTGGTTCGTCTCGGCTCTGGCGCGTGGTGCTGAACGGACAGCGCCCTTAACTTTAACCTGCATGGGCGTGGCGCTTCAACTATCAAACGAGCAACGACTCAGACCGCAGATAAAAGAAATAGTAATCAAAACATTAAATGTCAGTATCCGTGTTACGACTAAACCTACCATACATTCTCTTTGTTTACCACATCCATCGCGTGTTACCCAAACACACCTAACGAACGCTAACAAAGGTATCTCACAATAGGCATTAAGTGACAAGTCATCCGGGGAAAAAGCCCTCAGATATGGACACATTACATCTTTAACCCTCAAAACCCCGCATCACTTCCGCTGTTTCTCCTCACATCTCTCCAGCAGAGCGTCACCTCATCCTCCGTCGGTCTCACGTCTCATGTACGGTAACATCTCTGGGTTTTCTCTGAATGTTTGGCGTGGCTTCAGTAGATACATATATATGTAGGCTATAATACTAACAATACTAACAAATCACGTGTTGCGTTTAATAACAACATAATTTGCACTGTCCGCGTTTATTTGCATTCTTCGTGTTTTTGTATGGTTCAACAGATTGTTCAACATGAGCAGGCATCTTTTCTAAAGGGTTTTGCGATCAATTGCATGTTAATATGTAGGGCTGCTAATAACATGCATTGTTTTGGCGTGTCATGTAGTTAAAAACCCTGCAGAAATGCAAATGGGTTGCTTTTATTATTTCACTTCATTTAATAAAGAATAAATCCCTTCTTTGGGGTTTCTTATTCGTATTGTTAACTGTTTTTATTATTATTCCTTTAAGATTGTAGGAACCTTCTCACGTGCAATGTTGTTTCTCATCTACCAATGGGAAAACTAACATTTAGTGTCCACAGAGCTCTCTAGCCGGAGGTTTATGTGCCTTTGCATCCATCTGACAGTATTCACTGAGAGAAATGTCCGCTGCCGGAGATGTGCCTGCGTTCTTCCAGAACATGGGAAGCTCCAGCCCCAACCAGCCACGGCAGAAATTCTGTGGCATGTTCTGCCCGGTGGAGGGTTCGGCCGAGAACAAGACGCTGGACTTTGACTCGCTGTCCTCAGGGAAAGGTCGAGTGATCGAGAGGCAGAAGGATATCTCCAAACCACGAAAGGTGGAGATCAGGAGAAGCACTGGAAAAGAGATTCTGCAGAACCTAAACGACGAGGTAAGAGCTGCAGGGATTGTGCACTGTCATGTGGGTGGAAACATTAACACCATTGCATTAAGCAATCTTCATTCAGATGCAGCCTCCTTTGCTTTTAATAACAATCAACTAGACAAAAATGTTTTTGCTGTGTTTTAATGCTTTAAAAAAAACATAACTTGGTGTATATTTATGTACCTACATTTGCAAATATTTCCATATTGTAGCTAAAAAGGAAAGCTGGTTTTGCCAGAATCCAATCAATTATGAATAATAGTTCAAAAATCATTCTAAAAATATGAAATGTGTTTTTTTAAAGTTGTTTAATAATTGTTTTTGTACTAATTTGAAAGTAAACAAAATATGATTATGAGTTCCACTAATTTGCAGTTTATATTACACCAATAATTTACAAAATGCTTGATTCTGATTGGTCATTCGCAATGTGGTTGTTAAATATTATGCATAATAACCTCTAAACTTTATATTTGACTTTTTAGCCAGCAAACAATCTCCTAGTCGTATCACTCTGCACTCTCTTTGTTCTCATATGACAGCATAATTTCAACTCACTGTCTATTTATTATGTAGAAATATGTCGGATAATGTACAGAGAGGTGATCGTTATCATAAAATATGTCCCTTTGGGATTATACAAAATCTGATTGCCATGTCTGGGTTTATTTTGTTATAATAACCAGCTGACTGTGCAATATTTCTTGTTGGAGTTGAATAAAATCTTGAATTATTTTAAAACTTGAATATTTGCTGTTCACGCATAAAAAAGGTAAAGGATACATTTAAAAAAGCCTTTAGTCATTATAAATCACAAACTAATTTCTGTCTTATTTAGAAGTGAGATGCAGCAAAAAGATCCTTTTTTTAAAGGAAAGTGTACAAACCTTAAAACTTATGATGATTAAAACAGCCAATAATGTTTTTTACAGTCCAGTTGTTGCTAAGAGCCCAGTAATTCAAGAGGGTTTATGAGTGGGCCTTGCATATCTGGATGCAGTAACCATAGCGACAGTGATGCTGCGTTGTGATTGAAGTATGCCCCGATAGGGCTTTAAGAGCAATAACTTGGGACCTGTTAAAAAGCTCAAAAGAATCAGAATCACCTCCACTCAGAATTATATTTAGACTTCTCCTTTTTAACATAAGAGAAAATTGTATAGCCTTTTCACTGAATGTTGTCATGGGTTGATATGACAGTGCTTTTATACATGGTAACATGATACTACAGTCAAGAAAATGCTCTGTCACCCAGTATACCAAACAGGAAATTGTTCTATGTTTGGCAAGTGTGATTTAAAGCTTTTTTCTTCACTGATAGGCCTTAATGACTGCAGAGATCAATAGCATGTTTAAGTCTACTGCATTGGCCCCAAAGCAGCAAGAAGTATTTGGATATTGAGCTATAGTGTTTGCATATTATATAAACCAAGATATGGGGCATTAGCTTTTAGAAGGCATTAATTACTGCACATTCCTGAATTGCTAAATCTCAAACTTTGCAAACATAAATTGTTTTGTTACTCATAATGACAGTCTAAGAGCCACTCAAGTGACATATTGATACATATTATATATGAAGATAATTTTAATGTCTTCATTTCAAATGTATTTGCTTACTGTGCACACAACGTATTGAACCATTAATTATTGAGCCATTAATTTTTTTTAAAAATCATAATATTAAAAGTAAAAATTATTTTACAAAAATGATTGTATTATGGATAATCAAGAAGTTTATAGGGTTACTTTATTTAAATAAAACAAGACTTTGCATAACATTTGTGATTTTATTTTATCTACCTTATTAATTTACTTTATTATTATTTTCTTCTTTACTGTATGTCCAGATTTGTTTAGAATAAAAGCAATAGTATTTAAACAATTGCATATATATA
>JAUMHP010000059.1:5205015-5229530 GCA_032361065.1 Enteromius trimaculatus
GTTTGCATACAAATGATGTTTATTACTCATCACACAGTTCTTGTTTTCCGTAATTTTCGATCATGCAAACACTGATCCGTGTGCCATTAAACCCATTGTCTTAAACATTGGTCACCCTCTGTGGATTTAGAGGAGGAGCTGCTGGCTGTCCAGGGCGGGGTTGTACGCATGCGCGCTGCTCTCCGCTATGAAAATCTCTCGTTTTGTCTCAGACAGTCTGGGTGGACTTGGTGCATCAGTGGAGAGGAGATATTGGGCACAGGTCCTTTGTCCTGTACATTTCTAGCGCTTTTCGCCTCTTAATTCCTAAAGGACTACAAAACTGTCCTAAACCAAGCCGTGTCCCCTCCCAAACAGATCGTTGCATCCATTATCACAGTGATAACGGTTCATCAAAGGGAATAGAGCATAAAGAAGATGTCTGGCTATCAGGGCAAGAAGAATATTCCCCGCATAACCGTGAGTTATGGAATATCTTCTTTCATCATTTACTAAGTCTAAAGCATGTTTAGAAAGAGTTAAATATTGTACAGCTTTTTGATTTGCACGAACGCTGATCTAAACGCAATGCTCGCTGATCCCCTGCTCCGCGTAGCTACGTTACATCACGTCGCTCAGGTGCTTGGAGCCGGTAAACGTGTGAAGGTTTATCGAAATTAAGCTTTCGAAGTGTTTAATTTATGTCTTGAAGCAGTACCGCAGCACGGCATTGCGTTCAAGGACTCTTGTGAGATTCACACCACATCTATAACCGCGACGCTACGAAACCCGGGACGCTCCCTATATAATTAATGTAGCTGTTTTTGCCGCGTTCTGCTTGCGTCGCGTCGCTCGCGTCAAGCGTAGCAATGTGTAGCGAATAAACCATATATTTAATAACTGCATTAAAACGAGCAGATATGAGAGACCAACTGTCTGACCGTTTGTGACTGACGCGAACACAACGTGTTTGAGGGAGCGGTACAGGATAATGGAAAAACGCATGGCAAACCTGAGGGAAAATGAGCAAATTTCCTTCCTCAAGGCAGTTTGGTTGATTTATAATAGCTGCATGGCCCACACTTCTATGTATTTTTGCGTTTACTCAAGCCTTGTATTGCAAAAATGGTCACAATAGAACAGACATTATCATGCTTCCCCACCCATCTGATTATAACATCCACATGACATCACAATGCGCCTAATTTGATCTGTTTTAGAGTAAAACATGCTGGAAATAGCTGCTTGGAGACGGTCGAATGGAGATCTCACTCGGCTCGGCTGGTGGCGGGTGTGCCTTTGTTTCTTTTCAAAAGGAAGCTCTTTGGGCTGAGGTTTGGGGGAGAGCTTTCGGACACCCTTTTAGATTCCCTAAGCGATGTTGAATGAGAAGTAGGTGGGTTGTGGTTTCCATCCAGCATGTTAAGGAAACCGCATCCAGCTCTTAGTAAGGTCTAAGAGGTTGGAGATAAGCCAGTCGGAGAGCAGCACGTGCAAGATCGCATGCAGAAAAAGACAGTGATGTGTAGTTAAGAATACATTCAGATGGAAAATAAGCGAGAAGAATGAGAGAAAGAGTTGTGTGGGCCACACCCCTATTACAGTAGCTATCTTTTAGTGTTGCATCTATGGCACATCAACGTTTGGGAAAGTAATGGGGATGGAATACTTTCCGAATGGATCTGTTGATTGACACCAAATAGCGTAGAGGTTGGATTTTACTTGTTGCATTCAGTTTAATGTAGTCACAGCTTGACCCCGTCAGTCATCAGCCTGTGTACTGTAGTGGAGTTCATGCGGACCTCCCAAGCACTCTATGACCCAATAACCTCATGCATAAATATTGTCCTTCTAAAAGCTTCAGCACAATTGGGTGAATTGTTCGGAGAGCGGATATTTAAGAGCAGTTGACCGTGCAAGCGACAGACTGTCCATCTTCGATCTGTAGTTCCTGTGATTTTTTTTCCCACCCTGCATAAATAGACCCAGGCGTGGTTTGGATGCACACATAGTTGACACACAAGCATATGGCAGCATGGCTGGTCGGCTGGAGGGCGGCTGGGATGGTTAATGGGTGGGACGGGGTGGACCAGCTGCATTGGTCAGCTGCGCAGACAGGCGGAGGAGGGTGATACCTTCTTGAGCCTCATTAAAGATGAATGTTAGCTTTAATGCTCCACCTGCCTGGTCACTTTCAGCTGTAGTTATGAGGTCAGATATCAGAGAAGAATTTTTATGTTTGTGCATTCTTTGACTGTATCGTCAGTTTCACTTGTCTTCATGTTAAGCGCTTACTGGCATTGTTATATCACCACTTATTAGTTTGACTTTCTGCATCTGAGCTACTGTAAAAAGAAATCAATTCTTTGAGTAAATTAATGAATTGAAAATGAGTAAACAAAATATATTTACTTTATTCTATATTTACATTCAATGTTTGTCTTGATATTTATTTTGTTACTAAAATATTTATTTTATTATTTATTAAATAGTTCCACTTCACTTTATTTTCACTTCACTCAGTTTTTTAATTTCTACAGATATATACATGTATATATATTTTTTTTTCTGTAGTAATTTAATAAATAGTTATTTAAGCAAATGTTTACATAAATATTTATTACAATTATCATTTTTAGTGACTAAATTAATTAATTAATTCATGTTTATTTTGTGAAGATTTGTTGATAAATGTATGTATGTGTTTACAATATTTATTAATTTATTATGTATTAACTTAGTAGTACTCATTTATAATGTACTTAAGTATTAGATTATTGATTTACCATGGTGAGAAGAAACTTTTATTTTTAAATATTTACCATCTTTCTCTGGTACTTACAATATTTGTATATGTAATAGTTAAGTAATTATTCAAAATATTTATTTGTTTATTTACTTAAATTTATTATTTTTATAAGTTTTTATTTTACTTTTTTTTTCTTATATTAATTAGAATTATTGAATTAAAATTACTATAATAAGTTTAAAGTTTTATCTTTTGTGGAAAATTACATTTGTAAATAAATAAATGTTAAAATAAAATATAAATAGTAAATAAGTTAATATTTATGTAATTATTTATGATATTTATTTAATAGATGGAAGTTTTATTTATATATTTATTTGTTACTCTATTAATTGTTTATGTATATTTATTATATAACTATGTAATTATATTACTATAAAAAGATTTATACAATGTTTTATCTTTCTATTAGTAAAGTAAATAAATTAATAGATATTGAAATAAAATATGATTGTTATTTAATAAATAATTTAAGTAAAAAAGTAATGTATAAATAAACATGTATATAATGTATAATGTATATAAAAAAGCAAACTTTAAAAAAAAAAAAAAATTCTTAAACAAAAATGTTTAAGCCATTGAATATTTATTACAAATGAAACTACATCTTTTGCATGTTTTTGTAGTTTTTATATGTAATTCAATTCTGTGATTAAAAAACCCTCTTCAGCCCAGTTGTCTGGTATCCATGGCAACCGCAGCAGCTCCAGTGCAACCCAATGATCTGTCCCAGAGTGCACTGCTGACCTGCCTTTGGTTCACCCCCACCGCAAAGCCCAATCTCCTCTCTGACTCGAACCAACCAGTCTGCCAGGAGCGTGCTTTTTACTACATACAGGATCTCCATTCATAACAGCTACGTTTGTGCCTCAAAAGGGGAAAACAGCAAAGCAAGCAAACAGTCAAGCCACACTTTCGGTTTTCCTTTAAGAGGATCATAAACAGATCGACCTGGCAGCTAGAATCCGGCTCAACTAAATCCGTTTCTAAACAGCCGAGGGATGAAATTGCAAGCAGTTAAACCCAAAGACTGGAAGTCAGTCAACATGGATCATTATTAAGCGCAAATTTGCTTCGGATCTCAAACGTGACGTCCTTTACGGTTTGATGTTCATAGACGCTAAACTGTCTGTTTAAACTTCCATTATCATTTACGGCATGCAGTAAAATAAACATGACTTCCTGTCAGTGTTCTCATGCACTAAGTATCCAGCACTTTGTCTCTGGAAAAAGTCCAAGCACCGGTTCAGTTCATAGGGTCCACATTTCCTCTAATTAACATTACAACCTTTCTGACGATGTCATAATGCCTTAGCCCGCCATCGATGGCTCTGATTGGTCGGTTTGTGCAAGGAGACCGAGGAAATGGATGGCAGTGATTGTCTGGGTTATGTAATGCATGTTATGAAGCAGCTGTTGAGTGTGGCTGACCGCCAAAGCCACTCACAAGGTCCCAGAAGTCCCTCAGCAAAGATCTGGACGTGAAAAGTAGAAGGCATTCTTCTTCTGTAGAAGCTGGTGTTGGTTTGTCTATAAATGAAATCGAATGAAGGTGTATGAGAGCAAATGAAGCAGCGTTTGGGTTCAGTGGTGTTGTTATTCTTGTTGTGGGATGTGTAGTGGATGTCAGGTCACTGGAGTATTTGCTTTCATCGCTAAGTGAATCAGGGCAGGGCTTGGGAAGCCACCCAGGGCCTCATGTTGCTGGGTTGCCAACAAGCACGCAAAGAGGCAGAAACGCAGACAGAGCTGCCTTTGTCCCCGTGCGGGGCAGAGGGCCTTGTGACTGGAATTGTTCCACCGTTCCCCTTTCAGAAAAATGGCCGTTCTGAATGTAAAGAAATTCCTGGGTGATGGTGGAGGGGTCTGTATCGGGTTGTCTGCCAACCTTCATACTGCATGACGCTGTAGAGAAAGATAAAAATATACTATGTTCATCTAATTCACTTGGAAAATGTTTAAAGCGCACAGCTAATTCAGGAAACATTGGGACATTAAGATAACCCAGCGAATGTTTTTGATCAGTTCTTTGTATTTTTCATTCGCTGAAGCATGAGACTGAGTTCCTGCCTCTGAAACCTGAATGTAGCACAAATCAATATCGGTTGGTACCATGTTGTGAAGAAGCATTCTATTGGTTGAACTTATTAAATAAATGCATTCCTGAATGAGACAATTGATGGTAGTTTCTTTGCCAATTATTTATTTAATTACTCCAGAAAGGTAAAAGTTGTATTATAAGTATTGCGATTTTTTTTGTAGCAATAAAGCAAATTAATAAATATTCATTCAAGTAAATTATTGGTTAAATTGACTTATTTTTACATTAATTGTTATGTAATAGTTTGCTAATAACTGTCATGCTGGTGTACCGGCAAGACATAGACAGAGTCGTCGTCGTAATGAAACATATTTAATTATTAGAGAAACACAGAGAATCAAACAGAGACAACAGAGGAGGGAGGGCGGGGGCTCTGGAGGAGGACGTGGAGAGAAAAGGATGGCAAACAGGGCAACACAGAAAAATGGCAAACAAAATATCAAAGTCCATGGTGGAGTGGAAGGAGCCAGAGAGGAGTCCGGAGCATGAGGAGGTAAAAGGTAATCCTGCAGAGACCCCAGGGCGGAGTCGACGGAGGGAGGAGCCTTGGAGGAGGAAGTACTGACGACTCCAGGGGGCCGACTGATGGAGATGTCGGGCAGACAGAGGGCCAGGGTGACACCGATGATCCGTAGGGCTGATGTGATGCCGCAGGCTCAGGTAACCGAGGCAGAGGCGGGGACCTGGAGGAGCGCTGCGGAGCCGGAGGATGAAGGTGGGGCCGGGGGGGAAGGAAGAGCCTGACGGAGACAGCGGGATGGAATGAGGAGTGGAATCCCGAGGCAGAGGATGTTTGATGACTGACCAAGGCGGAGCCAGAGGGACGAGGGAGCCCGGTGGAGCTGGTGGGACGACAGGTAACGGTGATGGCGAGGGAGCTGAGAGACCAGGTGGAGCAGAAAGGTCAGAGGATGGAGTCTGGGATTCAATGGCTGGAGGCGGAGACAAGAGATCCTTACGACTAAGCAGGACTTAAGACTGGATATCCCGAGGATGATCAGCGCTTTCCACATGCGCTGGCTGAGGGTGAGCCATGGTGCTGGCAGGAACGAGAAGCACAGGAGTGAAGGAGCTGACTGGTGTGAGAGGCGGCGGAAGAGGGAGGGTGGGAGGGAGCACGGAATCACATGGGCTGGATGGAAACAGCGGAGGATGAGGAGATACAGGGCCAGGTAGTGCCTCTCCAAACCAATCAATCAGATTTATTTCAAATACTTCAGAAAGTTCTTTGCACCAGTCCGAGTTTAATCGGGTCGGGATGTTTGAGGCTCTGCCGAATGGCGAGTCGGGAGCCAGGCTTCGCCATCGCAGAAGGCTGATATTGTTCCCATGGTGTGGGTAGACAATCACAGATAACAAGCTTGACACACCTGACATGTAAAACTAATTAACAGAAACTAGGTCATGGGGAGAAAACAAAGAGCACATGGGGAAAATGACAACAAATAACATCAGTTCACTTAACGATAATTTACTTAATAATAATATAATAATCTGTTACATTCTTGTTTGCTGTTTCTAGGTTTTTTAGCACCAGGCCTACTGAAAAAAAATATTATTTGCCTCAATATTTAGATAAAATATTAATGTTAATATTTATTTATTTATTTACATTTAGCAGATACGTTTAACCAAAGGGAGTTGAGGACAATAGAAGCAAGCAATATATATATATATGATTTTTAAATAAATAAATAAATAGAAAACAAGTAGATAAAATAGAAATAGAATAGAGAGTGCTAGTGTTAGAGGATCAATTGTAGATGGAAGAGATGCTTTTAGGTGTTTATGTGTTAAATGATTTTTAATATTTATCTTTTTGTAGTAGTAAATAAATACTTGAAGCAAATATATAAATAAATATTTAATAAAATAAAATATATTTTATCTAGTAAATGAATCAATATTTACTTACAATAAAATTGTTACATGTGTTTAGTAAATAAGTACACAAATATATAAGGAACAATTCATTCTTGCTCACTTCGTTGTGTTGTCTCATATTTTTCATGTACTGAAGTCATATTGTAGTGCAAACCAGTAGAATTGGGGGATGGATTGTAAAGGATCATTGCGTTAGTTGGACCTATTGAACAAGCACATCCCCTTCACTGAATGAGTCAGTGTTTTTAATCACAACAAGACTTGATAATAAACTGAGATGTCTTGTATGTGAATAAACTAAACAATTAATACATTGAAAATAAGATTTCAAGTAGAAAGAGGATCTTATTATAATGTTACTGCTTCTTAATCTGCATGTTTTCGTAAGTGACAACACTGTAGCAGTTCTAATGCCATGGTGAAAGTGCAAACAAACCGTGCTAGCTGTTCTGTCTTTGGTTGCCATGATGAGCACAGAACACTATTTAAAGTCCCAGCCAATAAAGCAGTGGATTTATTGATTTATTTACTGTATTACGCTGCTGCCTCACAGATCTAATATAAACATGCAATGTCTTTCCCAGCTATTTATCTTCACAGATATGACCGGCTGTTTTTGTAACTTAAGTTACTCTGTATTTCAAAAAGACATGAAGGAAAACTTAGTTTAATACTCACTTGCCATGTGATAGCTGCTTTCTGTGCATGTGCTTTGGACATCTGCGCTAGGCAAACATATATTAAAAGTAGGGATGGGCGATATATATCAAACAATAGATTATGCGTATCTCATCAGTAAAGCCGGTTCTTTGATTAGCGGTAAATCTACTGAAATTTACTGATGAGTTGCGCATAATATACCTTGCGATATATATCGCCCAGCCCTAATCAGAAGTTTAACCTGGTATGTGTAACGTTCAGCTGGATGTGCCAATCCTGTTCCGGATGGCACTCCAGCTCTCCACTATCTGTGTTTGTGAATTTGTATTAAATTTCACACTCGGACTTTATTTCCATGAACGTTATGGTCTCTGTTCCATTAGTATGTTGTCTGTGTCTCTCATTGATGTCTCTGCCCACCTTGTTACCGTAAGTTGTTCATCCCAGTCTCCGCCCCTTGACCTAATTCACAGCTGTATTTAAATCCCCATATGTGTCTGTCTCGTCACGGCCCATTGCACTGTCGTCCTGTCGTTTTGCTACTCCGTGTTTATCTTTGTATTTTGATCTGTTGTTTCCGACCTCGCCTGTTTCTTGACCACCGTCTCTGTTTAGCCCTTTGATTGCATTTACCGTTTACCGTCCCACGCCTGGACACTGACTACTCTCTTGTTGTATCTACGTGATTCCTGTTTACTGCTGATCGACTCTGTTTGTAAGACCTCGTTCTTAAATAAACAATCTGCGAATGAATCCGCTGTCATCCCCGTCTCCAGTTCATGACAGTAGTTAAAACGTATGATTTCAGTGCGATATGATAATCAAAACCAAACAGGCATTTAGTTTTTGAGGTACAAGCTGTAAAGGTACATCCCTACTCTGGAAAATGGGGCAGCTCATTTGCATTTAAAGAGACATGCAAGAAAACAGCGTGTTTCTGCTTCCACTCCAAATAGACGTTTTCAAAAAAACTTCATAGACCCATTCTGGGGACACCTGAGACAAGACTTGTATTACATCTTGTAATAAAGGACATAACAGGTGCTTTTTAAATATGCAGAAAATTAACAAGTTTTTATGAGTTTTTAGGTGTTTTATCAAACTAGCCGTGTGCATGATTCAGTAACTCACTCGTTACACAAAAGATTGTCTTACCGAAATGCAAGTAACCTATAGAAACCTATATGAATATCTATTTGAACAGCTTTGAAAGATTAGAGTAACTGATATGTATCAAAATCCCCCGTACTAATGCAGTACACATTATACTAGAAATAGCAAGCAGCTTAAATTGTAAGGGTGAATCATTGTCTTCCAGGTTTCAGCTGAGCACACAGTGACAGATAAATGTTCCACGATGAACATATGTTTATCATTGTAAAGACCACAAAATTCACTGATGCCGCTTATAAAGAATGTTGGTGACGCTATACCCCTGCTTTATAAGCTGTGATTAACTGGCTCCTGGATGAATTTGTATTTCAGCCGAGTCTAAATTTACTTTGAGTCTATAATTAATGTCCCAAGGTGAACAGTCGATTTGCACTTGCACTGCAAAAGGATACTAAAGCCACTTTTTTTCTGTTGTTGCAGAGTGACCGTCTCTTGATTAAAGGGGCGAAGATTGTGAACGATGATCAGTCGTTCTGTGCCGACATCTATATGGAAGATGGCCTGATCAAGTGAGTGTAAAATATATTAACTCGGCTGTTCCTTTAGTAGTCTGAGGTTATAAGGGTAATGTGTACATAATATGCCCTTACATCATATAACACAAGAAATAATGAAATAGCCCTTGAAATTCGGCCCTTGAAATGAAATTAAGATTGCTCACATTGCTTTTTCACTCACAGGCAGATTGGAGAGAATCTGATAGTGCCCGGCGGGGTGAAAACCATCGATGCTCATGGACGTATGGTCATGCCGGGTGGCATTGATGTGCACACGCGCTTCCAGATGCCTGACAGGGGCATGACCGCTGCCGATGACTTCTATCAAGGCACCCGAGCTGCGCTGGCTGGAGGAACCACCATGATCAGTATGTGTCCAACTGTGCTTACAGGAGAAACTCAGCCAGGACTAGTTTGCTTATCAACCACCCAGAACATCCGTGCTGCAGCTTAGCAATGCAATAGCAAGCACCCAGCAAATGTCATTGCAACTACCTAGAAGACATAGCAACTATGCAATAATGACTGAGCTACACCCATAGATATATATATATATATATATATATATATATGTAGTTGCCTCATTAGCGACTGTTTCTATGGGTCTCTTTATGTAAGCCATCCACCATATTGTAGTGGCCATGATGTCATTCACCACAGTAATCACTGAAGATGCCACAATCCTGCACAGAACGGTTCAATGACTCTGCGCCAACCTACTGTATGGTGAATGACATCAAGTAGACCGTTCCAAGATGGTTAAGTTTCCCTAAAACCTGTGTACTTCCATAGTAACTAGATGTGCATGTAGTATGTAACCACAGTGTAAGTACACACCGGTACATAGCACACCAGTATGCTACCTTTTCCTAAGTGTTATGAAAGCTGTATTGTTTAGCTGAGTCACCTGAATTGTTTATGATGCAGCCGTCATGGACAGTGTCTGACAGCAGTGCAGACTGTGTGCTTAATATAGCACAAGAGACATCTCTGTTGTCCTCATTTCAGAGCTCTTTAATATCTGTCTAACTAATGTGTGTGTGTGTGAACAGTTGATCATGTGGTTTCTGAACCTGGGACGAGTCTGATATCAGCCTTCAATCAGTGGCGGGAATGGGCGGACAGCAAAGCATGCTGTGACTATTCTCTTCACGTGGACATCACTGAATGGCACAAGGGTGTTCAAGAAGAGATGGAGGCGCTCGTCAAAGATCACGGTAAACCACTGTCAACATCTGTAGCTGCTGTACAAGCCAAGCAAAGCTGGCGAATACTGCATCGCTCAGGAATTCTGCTGCTGCGCTGTTTCACTAATGTCTCACGGACTCCTTCATAGCCCTCTGTAATTTCATACCCCGGCTTTGTGTGCAGGCGTTAACTCTTTCCTCGTCTACCTGGCTTACAAAGATGTTTTCCAGCTCACTGACTCCCAGGTATGGCTTCCTCCATGCGTTTTACCTACCCACCTGTATCTCATGATCATCTCATGAAAGCTGTCAAAACACACCCAGATTATATTTAAGGCGGCCGTACACGGTGCAAATTCGCACAGTCTGTCACGAGTGACATTGTTACGGATGCAGTGGTACACGGCACGATTTTAAAACCTGCGGATTTCCGAGGCAATCGCACCAAAAACATGAAATCCTTTTCTTTGTGGCAGCAATGGCTTGCGAAAAAAGAAAACGAAGGGCATGGGAAAGAGTTTGGCTGAAGGGCAGAGAATTAATATTGACAGTTCCTTTTTTATGGATTAATACTATTTATTATATTATTTTAAATGCTGTTCGATATATCATACAGCACTTGCTGTTCTTGCCAGAGTTCAGCGACAATAAATATCTGCCATCTGTTACAATCCCAGTACCAGGGTACCAAGTATTTGGGGGTTAGGTGTTTATGTTCTAATTCCTAATGACAACTGTAAGTAAAGAAATCTAAACAGAGTCCCCTGGCAATTTCTAAACAGATAATGTTTTAATTGCCTGCCAGTGTAACCCTAAAGGTGTGGTTTAGGGTTAGGGTTATATGACAATATGCCAAAATATTTGCCATTCCTTTTTGACTGTCAGCATTTGTGTGACTTCAAATGTGTGTTTATGTGCAGATCTACGAAGTGTTCAGTGTCGTCCGGGACCTCGGGGCCATCGCTCAGGTCCATGCTGAGAACGGAGACATCATAGCTGAGGTGAAAACTCCAGCACTGAGCTCCACTACTCAGAGTTACTATCAACAATAAACTGTTTGGAGATGTTAAACCAAAACATATGCTCCACAACGAACGCTTAGACTTTATACTGGCAAGCAAAACCAAAGCAAATATCCCTACACGAGACTGACATAATTAATAGCAGATGACTTTTGGCTCACGTTATGTGTATTTATCATGATCAAGATAAGCAAACTCTTTGTAATGAAGACATTTTAAATATGTACAGTATATATCGAGACTATGACATAATTTATGAGGGATTCAGCGATCTCATGCTACTCTGATTATTCGTTTTCTGTCAACAGGAGCAGCACAGGATTTTGGAGTTGGGTATCACTGGACCGGAGGGACATGTCCTCAGTCGTCCAGAGGAGGTGATCTGCAGGGAATTCTGGGAAAAGTTGCAAAGTTTTCCCAAGAAAATGTGTGCTGAATTGGCTTTATCTATCACTTAGGTGGAGGCAGAAGCAGTGAACCGCTCTGTAACAGTGGCCAACCAGACCAACTGCCCTCTTTACATCACCAAAGTGATGAGTAAGAGTGCCGCTGATGTCATCGCCCAGGCTAGGAAGAAAGGTAACACACAACTTCACTTTCAATATGGATAGGCTTTTCAATTCATCCAAACCTAGTGGAAACATACCTCAAGGTTGAATTACCACCATGGAAGAACATTCTAAGGCGGTTTGATCTAATTCCATTAAAATGAGGTATTAAGTCATGGACAAGCATGGTAGGTTTTATGAACTGGGATGCACTGCAGTCCTGCAAAAAATAATACTACAGCATCTATGACTCAGCTGTTCTTGGCTAGACAGAATGAAATGACATCATGGTGGTCGGCCTCCAGGATCAGGGCAAGGGAAGCACAGTGAAATTATATATGCCTATTCCTAATTCGGTATCTTTGAACCATTTAGGCACCGTTGTGTACGGAGAGCCAATCACAGCGAGTCTTGGCACAGACGGCTCGCACTATTGGAGCAAGAACTGGGCCAAGGCCGCCGCCTACATCACATCTCCACCCTTGAGTCCGGATCCCACCACACCAGACTATCTCAACTCACTGCTGTCATGGTAAGAGAACTCGAGATCTGTTTATTTGTGGTATTCATTACTGATTTGATTCGTTTCAGTGGTGGAGCCCTGTAATAAGTGTACCAGAATAAATTCAATTGGTTCATTTGTGGGATATGAGAGTGGTTCAAAAATTCTTTATTACCTCAGATGACTTTAAATTGAACTGAAGTCTGCAGTATGGTTTACTTTTAAATATGTGTTAAGTAAAGACATAACAAAAGTATTATTATTATTATTGTTTTTATTATTAATTCTTGAAGTATTTTGTTTCAAAATTAATTACAAAATAATATTCCATGTGAAGAAATAATGATAAAATTAATGTTTTTTGTATGTATATTTATTAGCAATATTAATTATAATAATATTTTTTTTAGTAGTAATTATACAATTTTATACTCCAAATATATATATTAATATATTACAAAATAGTGAAAAATGATTAAATTGATTAAATTATTGTTTATTTTTATTAGCAATGTCACTATTTTCACCTTTATTATGCTTATTCTTAATTGTTACTACATGTGATATCCATAATATACCTTTTATTTATTATAATGTGCGTGTGTGTGTGTGTGTATATATATATATATACAGTCATGGCCAAAATTGTTGGCACCCCTGAATAGGGAAGCAACGATTGTAGATTTTGTTGGTACGATTATAGTCTGAAGAATAATCACGGTTTAACGATTATGAGGATTATTATGCATGATGATTATTATTTCACAAAATTACTAATGTATGAAATCACATGGATACTCTTTAGATATTTATCACTGACTGATTTATCACAGAAATGACACAGTAACCATTAATACAGCACAAAATAATAATAAACAAAAGTCCATCTCTCACATTGGAATCTGCTCTGTAAACATCTATGACCGTATTTATCTTTTGAAAATAACAAATAGAAATAGATCACAAAAGTATTTAATGGTTTCAGGTTTCACATTCTTTACATTTCTTTTGGACCGGGGTATAGATTTTTTTTTAGAATTGGTTCGCCATGGTTTTGTACTTATGATTAATACTACAACAGGGATAGTAAATGAAAGTTTACTATCATTAGACATTACTAGTACTGCTAAAAATATTCAGATAACCTGTGGAATATCCAAAATATAATATTAAATCATTTTAATAAATACACATTATTATTATTATCAACATCATCATAAAATCTGTGGTACTTTGTTGCCTGAAACTAGTGTGATTTTAGAACATGAGCTTAATTAATTAAAGAGTACACAATTGTGAAAAGGCTTTGCTAAGTGGATAAATATAAATATTTTTAGAATAGGCTCCGTTGTTTGGTCCTAACTCGAAATGTGTCTCCTCACCCACTTCCTGCTCCAGTGGGGATCTGCAGGTAACAGGAAGCGCTCACTGCACCTTTAACACCGCCCAGAGAGCTGTGGGTAAAGACGACTTCACCCTCATCCCTGAAGGAACCAATGGCACTGAGGAAAGGATGTCCATTATCTGGGACAAATGTGTGGTGAGGCAAAAATACTAGACCGCAAATAATAAGTAGAGACATTTAATCACAAGCTACCACAGTCCAGCATCTACACTTCCTTCAGTCATATAAACAAAATCAGTCAGTGGTCATGTGAGTCTAAATAGTCCCAGCCGAACAGACAAGAACACTCAAGTGAACACAAACACAACAGAGACAAACTGTCATCTCTCCCTGTGGTCCCCCTCGATCGTAGGTGACTGGAAAAATGGACGAAAATCAGTTTGTGGCCGTCACCAGCACCAACGCTGCTAAGATCTTCAACTTGTACCCGCGCAAGGGTCGCATCGCCGTGGGTTCGGACGCCGATCTGGTTCTTTGGGACCCTGATGTCACCAAAATCATCTCTGCGAAAAGCCACAATCTGGTAAGTTAACCTTCTAAGCACCAAAGTCGCAAAATTGCGACAAAACATCATACAAACCTGCTGCACTAGCAGTTCAGTTGATAGCGTGCAAGTAAATTGAGCCATTGGCAAATGGATAATAAAAAATTCTACTTTGAGGATGTGTTGCAAATGTTATTCCCCCATTCTGACTCTGAAGGGGAATATTTGCCTTTTGGAAATTACGATGAGTCATCTATCAATCGTATTTCTCCCAGTACATCTTTGCGGTGAAATGGTGCCGCTGTGCAAGGCACGAGTGTTCACAAAGCACAAACAAGTGATCATTTCGACCCTTTGCCCAACAGGGATGGGGGTGACGGGTAGACGAGGAGAAATAGGGCTGGAAGTAGCACTAGCTCTTTGGATCCAGTCAGAGTGGCTCTGGATTCAGTGTCCCAAAGATGTGGGAGTGACTGCAGTACAAGTGAGAGCACAGCACATCATTTGGAATGAGGATAAAAAGGGGGAAAAAAAGAAAACATGCAAATAAGTTTGTATTTCTGAACATGCTGAAATTCAAGATGGGCCGCCCCATGATGATGTCATAATACGCAAATTTGATGAGTATATTTACACCCCACATAAACTTTCAGCCAACAGAGGTAACAAAGAATATATATCCAGAGACATAAACGATAACCATGCTGAGGTCGGGGCAGGCAATAAACAATCAACAGGGGAGAACAGTCCAAGGCAATACACGGAAGGAAGCACAAAGAGAAAAGAAAACGCTCAGAAATGCAGGCCGGGGCAATACAAGACTTATGCTGTGTTCGGAATCGCTTACTTCCCTACTATATAGTACGCAAAAAAAAGCATACGAGGCGAGTAGTATGTCTGAAATCATACTATTCGTAATTCAGTAGGCGAGAAGTACCTGGATGATATACTGCTTCCGGATGAATTCTATAGTAGGCATACCATGGACACTTTCCTATCCCATGATGCTCCGGGAGAGGAGGCGTCATATTCAAAAAATGGCGGAAAGTTGAGATGCGGGTCATTTCAAGTGTAAGTACCTCAGGAGTAATGTTTATTGTGATTAAATTGCACTTTACACAATCTAAATCAACGGATGACTTATTGGAAGTTTAAATTGTCACGCTGTGGTGACGACGCATGACACGTGACAACATCAATATGGCGGATATAGTACGTCCGAATTCCATTCATACTATATAGAATGTACTTTTTAACGGTCGGGTAGTACGTTCAATTTTAAATGTAGTACCTACTGAAGCAGTATGCGATTTCGGACGCAGCATTAGCAATGAGGTGAATGTGTGTGTGACCTAAATAGTCCTCCTGATAGAAACCAGGTGTGTGTGCAATCAGTTCCTAACCAGGTGTGTGCGGTCTTAGGCATGGAGTGTTGTGGGAAATGGAGTTTCTGAGATGATGATGATGATGAAGTTCAGGATGGAGTGCCCGCTGGAGGGGCTTGTGGGCACTTCAGCTGGAAATCATGACTTGGCTACATCCTAAAATTTAATTAGAAATACAATTAGCTACACTTAAAAATGTGTGTCATTATTAATTCAAGCATCATACAAAAAACATACAGAAAATATGGTTTCATATTTCATGTGTAGAAAACTTTTGGTAACACTTTATTTTATGGTTACACTTTTTTTTTTTAATTTGGCAAAACTAAAAATATTCGTCGGACTGCATGGGGAAAAAAAACCTAATTCCGCATTTTCAGTGCGCGAATGTTCATAGTCTATGTTAAAGTATCCATAGGAAGCTGTTTGTTTTATCCCGGGGCATCATTGCGTCTCCAGTAAGCAGGATTCATCGGTGTGTATGTGATTTACGTCCCTCAGTGTGGTTTACTACTGAGGGAAGTTGTTCTTGTGGAGTTGGTTTGCTGTCCTGACCAGAGAAGTTTGGTTGATCTGACTAAATGTTGGGTGTGGGTTATGTTGCTCATGCGAGTGATGTCATCCTCAGCTCTGCTGGGTAATTGATGTCTCCCTCCTGCTTTGGAGGCGTAACAGTGCACACAACACACAACCATAAAGATCTTTTTAATGTCTTCTATATGAGTTTGTGAGATTGCAACACACTGGCTTGTGAATTGTGTTCTTTAGTGGATTTTAACTACATATCTGAAGATTAGTTTAGAACTAAAA
This sequence comes from Enteromius trimaculatus, assembly GCA_032361065.1. Taxonomy (NCBI): domain Eukaryota; kingdom Metazoa; phylum Chordata; class Actinopteri; order Cypriniformes; family Cyprinidae; genus Enteromius; species Enteromius trimaculatus. Next base: position 5,221,462 of record JAUMHP010000059.1, read on the forward strand.
GAATGTATTACAGCGTTCTCTGAAACATTCAAAAACAACAACCAAACAACGCTTTTAAGATTGAAAATAATAAATGTTTTTTGAGCAGCAAATCATATCAGAACGAACGATTTCCGAAGGATCATGTGAAACTGAAGACTGGAGTAACGATGCTAAAGATTTAGCTTTGCATCACAGGAATAAACTAGATTTTAAAATGTATTTAAACAAAGTATATTTCACAAAATACTTTTTAACTGTTTTGTTTTTTCCCCCTTGAATCAGTGCATCCTTGGTGGGCATGATGTCTTAATATTTACGCCGTTCTGCTTCTCTGTTTATTTGGTTTTAAAAATGGCTAGAAAATGTTCCTGGGAAACAAAACAAAAGTCCCGATTAAGAAAGCATTTTTTGATCATTCAGAACTGTGGTGTAGGTGTGTTTTGATTATCAGACTCTGAATAAGCTCGGGCTGTTTTTAGGTCTTGTGGGACGAACTCTATTGCTTTTAGCAAAGCGCCAGTAGCATTTAGAAGGGTGGTCACACTTTTGCCAGCACACACACACCCTGTAAACTTTAATATACTTCCTCCCTCATTCACTCCCTCTCATTTCCAACATTCCTTGTTTTCCTTGCACTGTATTTCTAAACTGGGTCTGGGTTCTGACAACTCGTCTTTGACAGATTGTTTAAATAACTGTCTGAAAGGTTTAATAACGATTTCTACCATGGAGCATCACTTCCATTTCCACTGGAACATCTTGCTTCAGTATGTGGAAGGGATATGGGTTGTTTGTGCAATGATTACTTGCTTCATTACTGTCAGAAGCTTCTAAAACACTCATGTTGGGAATGTTTGTAGATCAGCAGAAGGTTCTGTTGTGTGTTGTTAGTGTGATGTTGTTGCTTGTTGTTTTCCAGGCAGTGGAGTATAACATCTTTGAGGGCACTGAGGTACGCGGGGCGCCTCTGGTGGTCATCAGCCAGGGAAAGATAGTACTGGAGGAAGGGACTCTCCACACCACTGAGGGATCCGGGCGCTACGTGACCCGCAAGCCTTTCCCTGACTATGTCTACAAGAGGATAAAGGCTCGCAGCAGGGTGAGTTATACATTCAGCTTCCATTTATTTGATCAGCTTTTCTAATCTGAAATATAGGGATAGACAATCGATTAGTGAGCTTATTGTGTTATTGATTATTATTACTAGTATTATTATCAGAATTTTTTTTATACAATTGTATTATTATTAATTATAATTAATTTATTAATTATTAAGAATTACTTTTTTTTTTGGTTTATTAAAACTCATGAGTGTGTGTGTGTATATATATATATATATATATACTCACACAATCCATCAGTGATTGTAGTAATATTGTATTATTTTTGTATACTATATATATATATATATATATATATATATAATTTAAAATATTTTGTTATTATTATTGCTGTATATTTTTGTTTTTGTGTTTATTCAAATTATAGGCATAGATTTTTATACTACATTTTTCTTTTTGTTGATATAAATATCAATTAGATAAAACTTACAATTTTCTGATTTTTGAATATTACAATTTGTTTCAATTAGAATATTATTTTATTTTATTTTGCATTATTTTTTTCTTATTATTGGCATTATTATTTTTACAACATGCTGTATATTACACACACACCATATACATATGCTGTCAAAAAATTAATCGCATTCCAAAATATATATAAAAAAAGTTTTGTATAATTTACCTAAAATATATATATATAAACATATTTTTTCTTAATTATATACATTCATTTGTTTGTATTTATATATACATAACAAATATACACAGTACACGATTAATCGTTCAACTGCATTAATATATATATATATTTATAGACTAAATATAATTAATATTTATTATTCATAAATTAAAATTATATGTCTATTAATATAAATATCAATTAATTTCAATTAAATGTTTTTCTTCATTGACGTTTAACTCTTTGTAGTTTTCAAAACGTTCGAGGTTATCAGATTAGCTGTATTTTATTATCATCATCATCATGCACTGTTGTTTTGTAGCTTGCTGAACTGAGGGGTGTTCCACGGGGTCTCTACGATGGGCCGGTTTGCGAAGTCTCAGTGACACCCAAAGCTGTGACCCCTGCTTCCTCTGCCAAAACCTCTCCTGCCAAGCAGGCCTCTCAACCGGTCCGCAACCTGCACCAGTCCGGCTTCAGCCTCTCCGGTGAGCACTATACAAAAATCGAAACCAAGAAAATCAATAGAGATGCATTTTTACACATCATTATATATAAATTAAATAGCATTAAATAAAAAATACAAAAAATTATTTACTTAGTTCTAGCCGTAATTGTAATAATACTGTGAGATTGGTTGTTTTTATATTATTCGCAGTAATCTTTTATGAACCGCTTTGAACACATTCACAGTAACAGCGTCATCATGTTTAAATATTTATACACCATAAGACTGATTTCCTTTCGATTTGTCTTGTTTCAGGTGCTCAGATTGACGACAACATTCCGCGCCGTAACACACAGCGCATCGTTGCGCCCCCCGGTGGCAGGGCCAACATCACCAGCCTGGGCTAGATGTCCTCCTCCAGCCGACAGGAGAATAGGGGGTTGGGGGGGAGGGATGTCTATAACGGAGGTGTTTGCTGAGACCACCGTGTCGCATCAAGAACCCTCCACAGGGCCTATGATTCTCCACTCCCTAGTCTCCCAACCCCTGAGCTCTCGCCCGATTCCCTTGTTTTTCTTTTCCCAACCTTGCACCACTTCCTAAAGGAGACATCTAGAGAAAAAACAACAAAGCATTTGCCTCATGTGAAGAGAGAAGGAAAAAATGTAACATCCACATTTGAGCACTTCTGATTGTATGATTTTTATACTGTACTTTCTATCCACCACGAGTTATGTTATTATTTTTGTATTTAACTTTATTTGCTTTTTGAAATCAGAGGGATCAAGTGCGTGTATTAGAAAAGCTGTTTATTATTGTTACTTATTAACAAGGCAAGGGTTAGAGTACTGGCTTCCTTGTGTCATTGTTTGTGGCTAAAAAAAGTCTGTTAAGACTTTTAAGTCTATTACATTAGGAATGTTGTTATTTTTGGGAAAGTTTTTTACTCAAACAATCAGTTTACATCAGTATGAACACCTGACCGTATTCCGCCCGTGCCCTTTCCGTGACATTCAATGCGATACTTTCTGTACCAGTCAATAAAAGAAAACTTTTCCAGTAGTCGCTGATTAAAAACCATGTGTTGTTACGCAACCAGAGATATTTAATTAACACTGTTAATGTTACTGAAGAAGAAACCGCATGTAAAAACAAGCAGCTTAGCAATGTTGGAGAAAATAAGAGGACCGCAAATGGTTATAGCTGGAAACCTTCCTTGTTTTGGCTTTTTTTTTTTTTTCTTTTTTTTTTTTTGCACAAGCTGCTTTAATACGTAACATTTTAGAAGAGGATGAAGTCAAGTTTGTATTTGGTCATGAAAAAAAGTGAGTCAGTAAGTGTTATCTATGGAAGCTTGGTTCCGTCACGGGATAACAAAATAAAAAGGCAACTGCGACTTTTTGAACACTTTTTCTCACAATTCTGAGAATAGAAATAAAGTTGCAATTACTTTTTATTCCATTCAGTAGGAAAAAAATAATTTTAAGTAAACTCAAAATAGCAAAGTCAGAATTTTGAATTGGAGAAAAAAATCTGAATTGTGAGATAAAAAGTCGCAATTTCTTTTTAGCCTCCATAGTTAGCTAAATGTTACGTCACTTTTAAAGAACAACGTGAATGTAACTCCGTGAAATAATCAGCAATTTTCTAATTCACTAAAGCCCAAAGTATACTTAAGTGTTAACGTAAACACTTGCCGAATGTTTACAGCCGACAAGTTGCCTTTCAATGTATATTTCATAGGTGCTCGCACACGGAGTAGAATTGAACTAAAAACTTGACATGTTGCCACCTTGTGGACAAATTAATAAATTCAAAAAATGCGCATTAAAGAAACCTCAGTGTGCATGTGTGAGCAGAGCTTTTTAGGGCTGGCCGGTACATTCATCGATATATTATGCGCATCTTGTCAGTAAAGCCGTTATTTGATTAGCGGTAAATCTCCATCGCCTGTTTTCAAATGGAGTGGCAGTTAATACACAGAGCCATAGATCACTGACAAACTACGCAAAATTGGGTTCAGTATAGCAAATGAATCACCTGCAAAACTAAACGTGATGTTGTGTAGCTTGTCATTTGAAAACAGGTGATGGAGATTTACCGTTGAGAGGTGCATAAAAATATATTGATTAATATTTCGCCTAGCTCTCTGAGGCCCCTATAAAAACTGGGTTCTATTAATTACTAAGTAAACTTTGGGCTGAGAGTCACACCCCCAGATGGATGTTTCTGTAAGTTTGATAGCAGCGTAAAACAAATGTGCCATGTGAGTTATAAGGTTTGACGTATCGAGTGACTATGCCGTTACTTTCTATGTCAAAAAATGTGATATCGCAGACCTTAACGCTAATGTGTCTTTTTTGTATCCTTAACTCCAAGCTGTGCCTGAGATGTGCTGATCATGTTGAGTACTTCTACAAGAGCTTTCTCATGTTTTTTGTTCAAAACAACTGAAAGGCTGTTAAAAGTAAAATAGCCGGTTAACCGATACTAAGGTGCCAGATTTTTCTCTTAACTCGTCATAGTGCTTGAAAGGCTTTTTAAAGTATTCACAGAGTTATCACAGCGCCATTTTTAATGTCGACATTCATTTTAGTGCCGTAAAATGCATACATACTGTAATAATATTACAAATAAAAGTTTAAGTTAAAGGTGATTTTCAACAACTGCACCTGTGGCAGCTCCATGTTTTCGTGGTGTTTTTTTATTTTTTGTTAATCTGTTAAATGTTCTTCCAAGTTGGTCTGGACAAGAGGCAATGCTAAGCAGCTAGTACTCTCGGTTAGCTAATAAAGCTAGCACGGTATCAGATTTCTTCTGTGATTGACGCATTTCTTTTTGAAACAAGACGTTTGGACTGGATACACTGAAGAGGTCATCTCTTTGAAAAAAAAATGTGGGCTTTAGGTATGTCAGTCATCTGTTATGATTTGATATTTAGTAAATAGTTGGTTGCTTGGTATTGAGGGAGGGACTCTGTCATTCTAGGGAACGTTTGATTGGACAAAAGCCGGATTAGTAAAGATTTGTCATTTTAATTACTTTGCTGTTAAGAGAAATACATTTGAAATGTTTTATCTGCTTATGAGTACACCATAGATTAGTGAGCCACATAATTAAAGTCACGATAATCCACATTTTGTGGATGGTGCTAAAACTTAAATTCCGCTCAGACAAAGAAGGCGTAAGTTAGTAGAAAGTAAAATAGTAATAAAAAGGCATTAACTGGTTTAAACGCGCCTTGCTTAAATCTCACCATGGATTAGCAATGGCGGGACGTTTTTGTATGGACTAGTCTGTTTTTCATTTAGTAAACCCCGTCCTCCAGCTGTTTTTTTTCCTCTTGCACATCGGCAAAATCTTGGCCGGTATCATCATTCTCCATTGCTTGCCTTTTCCTCTGTGACTCAACAGAGAAACACACACACACACACACACACACACAAGCTCTGTTTCATTCCAGCGCTGACAGGGTTTCAACTTAAATGTTTAGTGCTGCTTGGTTGTTGTATGCTTATTGTGTACTGGAAGACACACAGTTAACTTTTCCAAACTTAGGATATGGAGCCCCCAAAAGGACGGGTTAAAAACTGAGTTGGGGATGTCAATGCTTTTGAGTTCTCTTGCAAAATTTTTGCGTTCCCCAGAGAATCTTTGCATTCACTCGTAAAACGTTAGTGATAGCCTAGTAAAGTTTAGTCAGATGTGGTTGTTGGAGAAACGCTATTTCAACTTTTTTCACAATTTCTTTTATTATATTTATTTTATTATTTTTAATTGAACGTCCCCCAGAGAAACGTAGGCTAATGTTTACTCGCAAAACAGGCATTCTTGTGAAAAATGTTGTATTCACTTACAAAATGTTTAGTTGTCCTTTGTGTGGAAGGTGAAACTCTGTTTCAAAACGTTTGAAACGTCTCACTTTGTAAGTGTTCCTCAGTGAAACTTTTGCGTTCACTCGCAAAATACTTGCATCGTTCTGAAAACATCTGCATTCGCTTGTAAAACTTAGTGTAATGTAAAATGATTGGGGGAACAAACTATAGGACTATTTTAATGCTTCGGGTTTCTCTTGCCAATGTTTGCGTTCCCCAGAAAAAAAAAAAAAAAAACATTGCAAAACATCACCATGCGGTGGGAGGACAAACTATAATTCTATATTTCAATGTTTTGCGAACTAAGTTCTACGAGCACTTTTGCCGGAAAGCAAGTATTTTAAGAGCTAATTAAAACATTTCTCTGGGAATGCAATAGCGTAGGCTTTTTGCGAAGAAGCGAAGTTTAGCAAGTATTTAAATAACGTTAGGCCTAGATTTTTTTTTATTCGCGTATGTTTTTTCCCACTAACATCGGAAATTTACTCTGCAAAGAAAAAAATACTCAAAAATTATTATATTAAAATTATTTTATTGTTTTATTATTATTTCTTGTGTGAGCCTGTATCAATGGGGTAGGAAAATGTATTTAATTCAAAACACAAGTTAAGTGTAAAATATGTTACAAACTTGCACATTTCTCTTGGAAGAAAGAAAACAATCATAACATGATAGAATATATAAAAATATATCATGTTAGAATATTTGCATCTTTACATCACTGATTAAGAAAACCACACTGTAGGCAAAAGCTCGAGGGTGACGCGAGCTTATGATGATTTGTTAATAATGGCCGTTGCAGGCCCTGTAGAGACCGTTATGATTGTTTTCTTTCTTCCTGTTTCTTGTGCGTTTTCTGCTGACCTCATTGCTTTTCCACGGTTACTATGACGACTGTCCCTGCTAGACAACAGGATCTAACTCTTTTATTTGTCATGGCAACACGTTACACATCGGAAGCATGCCCTTAGCAACCCTTCTGGGCCTGGTGCTATTAAAACAACATTGAATGGCTGGATCATTTCAACTAAGTTGTGATTACAGTGTAACACAAACCATATACAGTACCCACCATTAAAATAAGACAGCCGCCACTGAATTGTATGTTGATGGTTTGAGAGACAATTTTATTCTTAATTTGTGTTTTTTTGTCTTTAAAAAAAAAAATTACTAAGATGGAAAATAGAACAAAAATAAACAGCAATGCATTTAATTGAAGATAAAAAAAAGTCTTAGGCATACTTTTTTTTATTAACATTTAGTTTAATTTGTATTTGTGTATATCCACAGTTATTCTTCTCAGTTTTAAATTTAAAGAGTAAAAAAAAAAAAAAAAAAGTGAAAATATTTGATTTCATTGAAGTTAGTGTGAAAATATGGAGTAAATTGAGAACAGAATAGTCCAGTGTGAGATTTCCATGTCTTTTCCTTATCGATCATATGAGTATATGCAAAAGTTCAAAAGAAACTTGCCTTAAGCATTTCCTCTGATCCCAGAGTAGCTGCTGGCACTAATGCTACACACACTTTGCTATGTACGCTTGAATGTTCTTCTATGCGTGGTATGTAATCTATGTAAAATGCAGATGGGAACTGAAAGATTGTTCAGTCTGAGACTGCCCGTGATTTATAATCCCAAACCCTCTCTTTCCCCGCTCCAGAAGTGAACATGTTGTGTGCTGGTGTTTATTCTGTTGGCTGTGCTGTTTGAGGATGTTTGCTTGCTCTTGAAAATGTGTCAAATCCCTTGGATGGTGATGTTACTGAAAAGGAAAATTAATAAAAGGAAGAAAATATTTTTTTTCTTATCTGTTCTTAAACATCAGCCATTTGTACATATATATATAATCAGAAATTAGAATGCACAAGAATTAAGCAGACATCTTACACTTAATCCTTTCATAATCTGTTAACATTATATCATCAAATTAATCTATCATATTTTATGTGATATTTGAATCATACACACACTTATAAACATATATATATATATATATATATATATATATATATATATAAAA